>ML832143.1:0-19616 GCA_009831015.1 Picea engelmannii | reverse complement strand
ACTGCAGCTCTGAAACTTGTCTCTCAATGAACAATTGAGTGTGTGTCTAAGTGAGGCACTAGCCTCCTTATTTATACAATTATGGCACGTGTGGAAGTGTCTCTTCACTGGCAAGGCCGACTTCTTCTTATGGGTGGTTATAACCAGCTTTAATATATTATGGGGTCAACTTCTTATTCTTCCTATTACAATTATACTTTAACCAATCCGCAAAAGGGGATTTGGTCTTTTACAATAGCTAACATGATCAATCCACAATAGGGGATTGATCTAATGAATAATACTACAATAATAATTATAATACACTTTGTAGTTACATTATTTCAACACTCCCCCTTAACAAGAAGGGTATTCTACAACAGCATCAAGCGAGAGAGAGGACAGCATCATCAACAGCATCAGGAGGGTGAGAGTACAGCATCATCAATATCATATTGGAGCATTGACTGGCATATCTATAAATCATCAAAAAAATTTCTCATCATCAGCACAAAACAGAGGCTGGAGCATCATCAACACAACATGGAGCTGGAGTAGCATCATCATCCTCATCGGTATGAGGCTAAGATAACAACATCATCATCTTCAGCATTAAAGCTGAAATAATACCATCATCATCATCTTCAGCAAGGACTCAAGAGCTGAAGTGGCATCATTATCATCATCTTCAGCAAGAGGTTGAAGTGGCATCATCATCATCAACTACATTGACATGGATTAGTATAACACTAGTACATCCTCATCATCAATAACATCACAAGGCTTATACAACATCAAAAGCAGCAATATCACAGCACAAAGGTTGGCAACACATCATCACAGCACGAGGCTGGCAACATAGCACAAGGCTGGAAACACATCATCATAGCACGAGGTTGGCACATCATCACAGCAATTAAGCTGCCACATCATCACAGCAATTATGTTGGCACATCGTCACAACAATTAAGTTGTCAAACCACACAGCAATTAAGGTGGAAACACCACAACAATTAAGATAGAATCACAACACAACAATTAAGATGGAATCACAACACAACAATTAAGTTGGAATCACAACACAACAATTAAGATGGAATCATAATACTAGACTGGCTTTACGTCACAACCATTAATTTGGAAGAACAGTACTAGGTTGGCTTTACGTCACAACAATTAAGATGGAAGCACAATACTCGGCTTGCTTTTCATCACAACAATTAAGTTGGAAGCACAATACTCAGCTTGCTTTTCATCAGAGCAATTAAGCTGGAAGCATAATACTCGACTTTCTTTTCGTCACAACACTTAAGTTGGAAGCACAACACTCGTCTTTCTTTTCATCATAGAAATTAAGATGGAAGCACAATACTTGACTTGCTTTTCGTCACAACAATTAAGCTGGAAGCACAATACTCGGCTTTCTTTTCGTCACAGCAATTAAGCTGGAAGCATGGTACTAGAATGGTTTTACGTCACAACAATTAAGCTGGAAGCATAGTGCTAGGTGTATCTCAACACAGCAACTAGACTGGCTTTACGTCACAGCGATTAAGCTGGAAGCACAGTACTAGGCATATCTCGACACAACAACTAGACTGGATTTACGTCACATCAATTAAGCTGGAAGCACGGTACTAGATATATCTCAACACAACACTACTCCCCCTTTCGAGGGAGGTCCTTTCGGATTATACCAATCTTATCTCGAAAGTGCTCAAAATTTACATGAGATAGAGGCTTGGTCAATACATCGGCAACCTATTCATCTGTGTTGACATATTGGATCTTTATGGCTCCTCTCTGCACCATGTCACAGATGTAATGATATCGGATATCTATGTGCTTCGAATTGTCATGAAATACAATATTCTTTGTCATCATTATGCAGCTCTGGTTGTCACATAGGATCGTGGTTGCTTCCATCTCTAGTTCAAATAGACCAGTCAATAACTTACGAAGCCATATAGCTTCGCAGTGGGCAGAACACGCAGCAATGTATTCTGCTTCCGTTGTACTGAGAGCAATGTTGGATTTCTTCCTACTCTTCCATGAGATCATGGTTGATCCCAAACTGAAACATCATACTGAAGTGCTCTTCCTGTCAGATACACTTCCATCCCAATCTAAATCAGTGTACCCACTCAGTGTGAAAACATGATCTCCATCATAGCTGAGACCACAATCTAATGTACCCTGAAGGTACCTCATCACATGTTTTGCAGCAACTAGGTGAACATGTCTGGGTTCTACCAGAAACTGACTCAAGGGGTTCATGGAAAAACATATATCTGGTATGGTATTCGTCAAGTACATCAATGATCCAATGATCTGTCTATACAGTGTGGCATCAATCAATTTTGATGAAGTGTCGACTAGTAGCTTTGTTTCCATGGGTGTATTCATGGACTTGCAGTCCAACATGTTGAATCTCTTCAAGATTTCAACTGCATACTTCCCTTGGTTAAGGAAGATTCTCTCTGGATTCTGCCATACCTCAAGACCTAAGAAATAATTCATTAGGCCAAGGTCTTTCATCTCAAATTTTGAAGCGATCTTCTTCTTACATTCGGTGATGAGATTTTCTTCTCTAGTTAAGAATAATTCATCCACATACAACAACAATATCACCAGCTCATCATTCATAACCTTGACATAGAGGTTAGAATCTTCTTTACTCTTGGTAAATCCCAAGCTCATCAGGAAACTGTCAATTCTTCCATATCAATCTCTAGGAGCTTGCTTCAACACGTACAGATCCTTCTTCAACTGGAAGATATGAGTCTTTCTATCTTCAATCTTCAAATCATTTTTTCTCATTACATTGTACCAATCTGGTACACTTGCTCAGCTACAACTCAATCTGCACAATCATGTGCTAGCTCTATGTGATTTCTGTAAGGCACTATCTGTCTCACTGTCTGGGAGTATGTCCTCTACTCTCTCTGCAATTGTTCCTTCTAGAATCTGGGATTTTGCACCTTCAGCTACTCTGAGGTTGAGAATGATTGCTTCATTCTCATTGTGGCTGCTAAAATCTGAGAGTAACTCCTCTTATTTTATCACGGCAACAGTTTCATATGAAACTGAGAGTGGCTCAATAACTGATAATGAAGATATCTCTTCTTCTTTCATGGAGGTAACTCTATCTTTCATTGTAGTCATGTCTCCATGACCCAACTAGTTTACTGCACCAACTTCCATTCAATTTTTAAATATGGGGATTGCCCCCCCTGCATCTCATACTATATATGAATCATGATTGTTCTGGTTGTCTTCATAAGTATATCGTCATAGTCTTCTCCCCTTTGCTAGGAGAATCCTCTGGACATACATTAGGCTTTGTACATATGCAACATGTTTGATATGTATAGATCAATATTGACCTCTCTTCTAGTCTCACGAAAGAATCCATATCCTAGTCTTTCTGACTGGCTTCCTTCTTTGTCACTGAAACAAGGGAATCTTCCCAGGAGATTTCATATCTTCTATAATTTTCTAAAGCTACAATCTAGTCTTATCACCGCATCTGTCTTCCAGTCTTGGAAGTTGTCTCTTCATCTGATCCTTTCTGAGATCAGGCTTACTCTTGATTTCTTCCAGTCTACAAGGACTTCATCATCTCTTACAGGGTATACTTGGTGTTGCATACCAAGTCTAAATATGAAAGACTGAGTCAGGATTCAAATGAGGTATGCTTCTCGTTCTAATGTTCGTTCATCTTTGAATCTTTCTGCTCCTTTCAGTCGATCTTCATATTAGATATTCTAAATCTCAAGAGATAGCTTCTTCTTCATCTTCTTTGGTGCATGAGTGTATATGGTCATGTACATAGTTTGCTTCATGTCTCATTTAATACGTTGTCTTCTACAACCTTCACTATAGCTTCCTCAGGGTTATTATCTGTGACCTAGAACAAGGTCAACAAAACAACAAGCAAGAATAATATCTTTTTGATAATAGTAGATAAAGCAATAGCACGAGTAATTATCACAGTAACTCCTTTAGAGCTATCACTCGTGGCTTTTCAAAAGCAAAGATCAAAAGTAAGAGATACAATATGAAATGAGGTCAACACTCGTATAGTGTTGTGATCGAACATTCCTTCATGGAAACCTGGAACTAACACATGAGGTTTCTCCTGGGGCCTGGTGCCTTGTCCTCAAGAATGAGTGCTTGCTTTTCTTCCCAATCTCCTTCACTCAAGATGACGAGTGATTTCTTCAACCTGACTTCTGTACTGAAACAATACATTATCTTGACAGAAGGTTGGGTTAGAGGATAAGCTCTATGATCTCAACTTTTAATCCATCTAATACCTTGACTCGGAATTTGATCAAAGGTTAGAATGATGGTCATAGCTACAACATGCAACACTGATCAAAATAATGTCATAACAAATAGATGCATATCAGAATAATCACACTTGGGTTGCATCATTCCTCTGAATGTGTTGGACCTTGAGATCCTTCTGGATCTATGACAAGAGATCCCTTCTCCTGCAAATACCCTTTAAAGCTTAATCATTTAAAAATGTGTGAGTACATACCTCTGACGACACTTGCAGTTAGAGGCACCATCTGGTAGCAGCGGTAATGATCACCAACTCTTTAAGAACTTAAAGGGTGACTGCAACTGGTACTACGGATGCAACTTTAACTGATACTACAACTGCAATTGATAGTGCAACTAGTTCTAAGACTACAACTGCAACTGCAACTTAGGGTTTTATGAGGAAACCCTAATTTTTCAAACTTCAAATTTTGAAATTCTAATCCAAGGGATAGATGCGTTGAGGTGAGGCGAGTAAGTTGGTGCAGTCAAATTTCTGAAAATCCAACTTTTGCCCCCTCAAACTTGACCAACGGATTTATCGACTGGTGCTTCTGGTTTTCTGGTACTTCTGGTTTTCTTGTACTTCTGGTACTTCTGGTTTTCTGGTACCAGTGAAAACTAGGGCTTCACTTTCCGGGAGATCTAGCCACTAAAAATTTGCGCTGAGGATGCCAAAGTGATCCTTAAGGAAGGGCGCACTTTTCTAGATGGTTTTGGGACTGAAATACTTTACCAACAAAAATCATTAATTTGCATGTACGACAACAGTGACGTTTTTCACTTTCTCTTGTGAAAGATGCTCTCTTTAACTTAGCTCCAATACCATGTTAAGGTTTAAGATATTATTAGATTTCTTTGCATTTCACTAGATAAAAATAGCATAAGATAGGATCACTGAGAAATACACAATCACAAGAGACATATCATTTATCCTGGGAAACCCTCATGGGGGAGAAAACCTAGCAAAACTTCCTTATATAGCCAATACAATACCAAGAGATAACTCAAACAAATATAGAAATTCCTCTCCCAAGAATGTGCCTCTCTCTCTCTCTCTCTTCTCCAACTGCAGCTTCGAAACTTATCTCTCAATGAACAAGTGAGTGTGTGTCTAAGTGAGGCGCTAGCCTCCTTATTTATACAATTCTGTCACGTGTGGAAGTGTCTCTTCACTGGCAAGGCCGACTTCTTCTTATGGGTGGTTATAACCACCTTTAATATATTTTGGGGCCTCTTTAATATATTTTGGAGCCGACTTCTTATTCTGCCTATTATAATTATACTTTAACCAATCCGCAAAAGGGGATTTGGTCTTTTACAATAGCCAACATGATCAATCCGTGATAGGGGATTGATCTAATGAATAATACTACAATAATAATTAGAATACACTTTGAAGTTACATTATTTAAACACAATGATCGACACCTCACATGTTTGTAAGCTGGAGAATGTCTCACATAGATGCATTAATCAACAAATATTTACCCCCAACAAGGATCACTCCATTAAAAGGGGAAAAGGACCCAATTAGAAAATCAATCCCTATTAGAGAATTGGGAAAAATCAACAAATCTTTTGAAGTCAATAATTGAATAATTTCTAAATTTGTAGTGAAACATGTTCCCTTTCAAAAATAAGCTTGAAATAAAGCCCTCAAATGAGTGAATGGAGTGCCAATCAAAAGGTCAAATAGAATCTGCATTCACTAAAAATGAGACTTATTTCCCTTCATAGGATTAGGAAACAATGAATCAAATTAGAAAGAAAGCTCAAAGATTTACCATTTAAGCAAAAGAGGGTCCCCAAGTTTTAGAAACCTTGGGGTTTCATATGTCAACACATACTCATCACCCAACCTTCTCAGTAATTGCTTTACCTCTTCATAACAACCAAGATGGACATTATAACTTGAAAGTACCTTATATTTTAATAACCTACAATTAGTGAGCAATATAAATTGTACAATCATCAATAATAAATGAAACCCCTTTTCATTACTGATTGTGTGACAAGATTTGTTAAAATATAGGGGACTTGTGGTTTCCTCAATAGTGTTGAGAAACATGCGTCTGGAAAACTATACATTGATTTCAAGTTTGAAAATAACTTTGTTGTCCCTAGTTGGGAAAACATTAGTCCATGTCCAAAGAGAGGGGTGGTGGAATCAAATTTTGGGTTTTCAAAGAAGGTATCAACAATATGAGAATTGTCCATGTTATCCTGAAATCTATCATGCATGCAAAGCCTTTACAAGATTCTAAAATAGTGTAACATATGGAAGTAATTGTCATTGTCACCTAAGTAAGAACTTCCCTTGTTTTAGTGAAGGGTGAATATCCAACACAAGGGAGGATTCCCTAGCAACCTCAAGGGATCCTATAGCAAGATAAAGGCAAGTTTATGACCCCTTGTATTGGTTGTCTCATTAGCTAGGGTTGAGTTAGGGGAAAATTCAAAGTGAATTAGAAAAGGAAAATTGATCGTGTGTGAGAGAGATTTTACTGATACAATCAATGATGTGATCTAAGCTAAAAAGATAAATTAAATGCTTAGAAAACACTAGCTGACAAAAGAAAATGAAAGTTATAATAAACTTGAAAAAGAGACTAGATACATAGTCATGTAACAAGTTTATAAAAAAAGCAATGTACTAGCTCTAAAATCAGAAATAAAGTGACTGAAGATGTGTCAAATGACAATGAAAAGATTTGTAAACCATCCACCAATAATTGAATGAAGTAAATAGAATGAAACTATATTAATTGAGTGCAATACAACAAGCCCTAATGGTTGGAAATGCAATTATTGTAGCAAATACTATGTTAGAGATTATTCTAAACAATCGATGCAAATCATTAGACTATAAATGTCTAACAATGGATGAGCTCTATGATTTTTGTCGTGGTCTCATGGGTTTTTTTCGTAGTTTTGGGCGTGAGGGTTGTAGGCCTGAGCTGGGATCTTTTCTGACCCTTTTTTATCGTACCTTTATTTCTCCAGTCCCTCCCCTCCCGAGTTTTTTTTCGTCCACAAACATCCATCATTCTCCAGTAGACACCCGGCCTTCCCTCCATCCTCATGATGTCTTGGGAGGAAGACAAGGCCAATTTTGACCTCAGTCTAGACAGATCCTCCCCCTTTCTCACGCTCGAACAATTTAAGGAAAGGATGGAAGGTACACAATCTATCTCCCCTTCGTCGGCTATTGGAAAGAATGACCAATCGGTGGGTTGGGTGAGCCATGCAGAGGATCCTCCCTCTGAAATGGAAAAACGTAATCTATTTCCCATTGTCTTTCTATCCCTCTCAAAAAATCTGCGACAACTGCCCTTTCTTCATCCCCCAACAAGGAGTGAAATCATAGGGAGGTTCTATGTTGGGTCTCTACCACAGATCAATTTGAAACAAGGAAATTCATTGAAGGCCTGAAGCCAATGTTTTCTCTCGTGCAGTGAAAAAAATCCCCGCTCGGTCGAAAGTAGGCTAAGTGCATTCAGGAAAAATGGGGTAAGGTGGAGATGGTTGTCGGTAGAGACATTGGCTTGGCAGTGGTGTCCAGGTACGTTGGTAAGGCTCTTCTAGGAAGTTTCAATGGAAAATTTGTAGGTGAAACAACTCTCAACAACTGGATACAAAATGAGTGGAAGTTGTTACTTGTTTACACCCATGAAGCTTATGTCCTCACTTGTAAATGAAATTGCTTTATTTTAAAATCCCAAGAGGACTACGCAACTCTCCTCAAAAGAAACTAGGAGTAGGGCCCATGATGCTTTTATTTGAAGGAATGGTCGATTGATTTCAACCCCATGAGAGAACCAGCATCAACGAAGCAAGTTTGGGAAATTATCCCCGGGATCCCTCTAGCCTTTTGGTCTAGGAAATCATTGGAGGTCATTGGAAATAAGATTGGCATTTTTATCAGATTGGATCCCAACTGGCACTCTCAGCCCGACCGAGAGTGGCCATGGATTCTGGTATAATTTGATACAAGGGAAGGTTTAGTCGATAATGTGGACCTAATTTTTGTCTCTAAAATATGGCACCAGAAGTTCGATTACTAGAAGATACCCTTTTGGTGCCATGGTTGTCATGAGATTGGTCATATAAAAGATCATTGTAATCAGTACTACACCCCTTTCCAAGCCCATTCCAAGGTATGGATAAGGAATTCCATGCTTGACAGAAGGGAGACTGTGGAATCCCATTCTGTGGAAAATGAAAAAAGTGCAGAGATTGTTTTTAAAACAGAAGACTCCTTGGCTCCTCAAGCTCTTGCATCTGTTGTGATAGTCCAGCATGCCTCAGGTAATTCTCCAAATTCCCCCTGTATGGTTTCCTTTAATTTTGATTCAAATTTTTCAGTGTATGTTCCTTCTGGATGTGTTGAGGTTTTTGGACTACCTTGCTCCCCCTTGGCTCCCATGGTCATTGTTTCCCCCCCTCTTTGTAGAGGCTACTCAAGTGTTTTCCCTCGAATCCCTTCCCATGAAGCATTTTTCTTTCCTTAGCCAGTCAGACCTTGTATCATAGGACCCTGAGAAGCCATCCCCTCCCTCTAGGCGTTCTTCCCTACTGAAATCTAGGCCTTATTTCCTCCTTTAAGCATCCCCCCTTTCCCCTTACTCCTCTCCCCTCCTATGCCTCTCAAGACCGGCTTTCCTCTCAAGCCGAATAGGATGAGGTACTAGATCCACTCCAAGGTATCTCTCAAGGAACCCAACTCCTCCAAAGGTGGCCTTTCCTTGGACACTCCCCAATCCAACCCAGTGGGGAGAAAATCACATCTCTCGAAGGAACAAGAGAAGGTCATAGCGGAAATCAAGAAATGCAAACAAATTCCTATCATTAAGGCCCTTAGAGAACGGAAATCCCTTGGACCCCTTGCAAAATGATGATTCTTTCCTTTAACGCAAGAAGGGTAAGGGGCCCCTAGAAAAAATTATCCCTCAATAGATTATTGACTAATCTCAAGCCTAATGTAGTGATGATTTAAGAAATCATGTGCAGTGGAGAAAAATCTAGGGAAGCCTTTGGCTCTTGGCTAAATAATTGGTATTTATGCTCGATAGATGTAGATGGAATGTCTGGAGGGATAATCATAGGTTGGAGCCCTTATTTCTAGGCTCTAAACTCATCCTCCTTCCAGAAAATTATTTCTATCAGTCTGAAGCCCAAAAATAGCGATGAGTCCTTCAATTTTGTAAATTTGTATGGGCCCTATACTGACCGGATTCCCTTCTAGGAGGATCTTAAATATGCATGTGTTTTAAGAATCCCACTATCTGTTATCGGAGGGGACCTCAACTTCACTATCTCTATAAGAGAGGTTTGGAGCTCAAATCCTAGAATCGATAGGAAATAGGATTTCTTCATTTCCCTGATGGATAACCAAAAATTGGTCGATATTGAACCAATAAAAATATCCTCCACTTTGAGGAACTTTAGGTCTAGTCAGGAAGCTATGGAAAAGAGACATAATAGATTTTTGGTTTAAGAGGACCTTTTAGATCTAGAATTTGGGTCAAGGCATCAGTGTCAAATGGGGGCTTATCCGACTATCGCCGTATCACTTTACAGGTAATCTTTGAGGCTGAATTCCCCCTGTCTCCATTGAAAATTAACAAAATTTGGTTGGAGGAAGAGAAATCTAAAAGGTTGGTGTACACGAAATGGTGAAACTTAGACTCCTCGAAACCTAACCCTATGATGAAACAAATGGAGGATAATATAGCAAGGGTAAAGAAGGAAATTAAACAATGGCTCCCCGGATATAGAGCTCGTTCACAGAGAGATATCCTAGAAATTGAGAGCAACATTTCTTCTTTGGTTATGTCTCTTGAAACTAGTCCCCCAACCCAAATCTTGTTAGATGAGCTAAAGAACCTTTAGGCTCATAAAATCGCTTGGCTAGAAAAGGAGGATATTTCCTAGAGGTTGAAAAGTAGGGTGTTATGGATCGAGGTGGGTGATAGAAATACTAAGTTTTTTCACCATTTTTCCAACTATCGAAAGAACACCTATACTATATGGGAAATCAAAAACGTTGACGGGATCCCTCTAAGTTCCTTTCAAGAAAAAGCATAGGTCGAAGCTCAGTTATTTGAAGCCCATTTCAAAGAACCTAAAGGTTGTCCTATCCAGAAAATCCTTTTAGTTATCTCTAAGTTCCCAGTAGTCTTCATGGAGGAAATGAATCAGATAATGGAAGCAAAATTTACCGAATCTGAGATATAGGATGCTTTCCACTCAATGCAAAATGGTAAAATCCTCGTACCCGATGGATTCACTATGGAGTTATTTAAACAGTTTTATGATTTAATTAAGGAGGATCTACTCAAGGTGGTCAGGGATTCCCAAAGGAATGGCAGATTAATTAACTCTTTTAACTCAACTTTCATTTTCCTACATCCCAAGAAACAAAATGGGGACTCATTTGGGGACTATAGACCTATCTCCTGTTGTAATGTGATTTATAAATTGATTTCCAAGGTGATTGTGCATCGTCTAAATCCCTTAATGAGTGAGTTAAATGGAGAATAAAAATTTGGTTTCCTACGCAATAGGGAGATACACGATGCCATTGTAGTGGCTCAAGAAACCTTCCACTCGGTCAAGAAAACGAAATTGAGAGAGGCTCTACTCAATTTGGATCTTTCTAAAACCTACGATAGGGTCAACTAAATGTTTTTGCGTTTGGATTTAATTCAATTAGGATTAAACCTAAGTTATGTAAATTGGATCATGGGTTGTCTGCAGAGTGTTTCCTTTGAAATATTAATTAATGGTGCTCCCTCTAGGTTTTTTAAGGCATCTAGAGGCCTCTGACAAGGATGTATGTTATCCCCATTATTATTCTTGATCATAGCAGAAGCCTTGAGTAGGATCCTTAAAGACTCCAAGAAAAATGGTTCTCTTAGAGGAGTAAAGGTGATAGATAGGGAGGAGATTTCCCATCTGCAATTTGTAGATGACATTTTTTGTAGCATTAAGGGAACTATTTGTGATGCTAAGGCCTTACAATACAGTCTAGACCTTTTTTTCAAAGCAAGAGAAATGTTTATCAACATGGACAAATAATGCATCATTATCAACAACTTCCTGTATCCTGGCCGAAATGTGATCCTCTCTCTCCTTCCTACTCCTACCAAAACTATAGACGAAACCTTTAAATATCTTGGCTTTTACCTTAAACCAAAAAATTACAAGAAAAATGATTGGGACTAGCCAATCTGTAAAATTAAAGCTCAGACATCTTTATGGGTTCACCGATTGTTATCTAGACCAAGATTAGTATTGTTTAAATTAGTACTCCAAGCAATTCCAGTCTATTGGAACTTTATCATGGCAATCCCCAAATCAGTTCTTAATAAAATCCAAAGTATTTGCTTCTTGTTTTTGTGGTCAGAGCATAAAAAAGGCCCTCATCTCGCTAAGTGGTCTTTGGTAGTTGCACCTAAGGAATTCAAAGGATGGGGAATTAAGGAAATCCACTTGTTTGCTTGAGCGTTGGCAGGGAGAAACCTTTGGAGGCTAACCTTAGGATATTATCTTTGGATGTGAGTCTTGTCATCCAAATAGTATCCAAATCTAAAAGAAAAATCTAAGGTTCAAGCAGTGGAAAATCACATCGAGCATAGTTTTACAATTACACCACGATGCCCCTTTTTCAATAATTTTTTCATGCCATTAGAGCTTATCACCTTACTGGGTTTTCTTGTGATACCCCTTAACACAATTTCTTTTCCTTCCAATGAAAATTTCATGAAAAGTTCTTGAAAATTAAAATCCATTGTTCCCAATGATTGTAACCATTGGACTCCTAGTACAACATCAGCACCACCCATGGGTATAGCAATCATTGGACTATTCATTACATAGTCCCCCATAGTAATATTGATCTTAAGACATTTTCTTGAGCAATTGATAGTTCCTCCTTTTGCAATCATTACTTGAAACTCTAGTGTTGGATATATAAAGAAATTGAGAGCTTTGGATAATTCATAGTGAATGAAATTATGAGTACTACCAGAATCAATTAGGACTACTACCTTTTTATTTTTGATATATCCTTTGATCTTGAGGGTTTGAGGAGTGTTAATTCCAGCCAATGCATTACAAGATATCGTGGGATTCAACTCTTCAGAAGAAATCTCTTCTACATTTTCATCTTGAGATGGTTCTTCTTCTTCTTCTTTCTCTTCACAATCTATGTAGAATAATTTCTTCTCACCACACTTATGTCCCTTACTGTACTTGTTGTCACAATTAAAGCATAAACCTTTTTCTTTTCTTTCCTCCAATTATTGAGGTCTCAACCTTGTAGGTTGAGGTGTTTTAGAAGAAGGAACATTATTCTCTCAATATATGTTAGGAGTGGTCCTTCTAGTAGCCATAGCCATAGCCATATTTTTACTTTCAACATTTCTCGCCACCTTGAACGCATTCTCCAATGATTTGGGTTCCCAAAGGTGAACCTCATGTTGAATGTTATCCTTTAACTTTCCTATGAATACATCAATCAGGTGCTCATCTGGAATATTTGTTACCTTTATATTCAATCTTTGGAAGTTCTCAATGTGCTCTGCAACTAAACCTTTTTTATTGAGATTTATCAATTGGCTAAAGAAGGTATTTCTCCTTGTATCCTCATAGTGTGCTATCATTTCTTTCGTGAAAATTTTCCAAGTGACAAGTGATTTGCGAGAACAAAATAGTCGATACCACACAAATTGATTGGGTTCTAAATATAAAGAAGCAATTTGTACCTTTTGTGCGGGTGGCACATCATGTAGATCAAAGAACTGCTCCATCTGAAGTATCCATGTGATTGGATCCTTGCCATCAAATTTCCTCATATCAATCTTAGGAAAGTGGTTGGTCTTCAACCCAAAGTTGGAGTTTCTCCAATCTTTATTCATATTCATTGTGTCCTCATCATGAATTTCATAGGATACATTTTCACTTTCAAGTGGCCTCTCTATTAGTAAATTTTTCAATCCTTCTATGATCTCCCTTTTTAAACCATGCATCTTAGTATTCATTATTTCCTCCAACTTAGATTCAGTTGAATCCATCATCCCTTGTAGTTCATCATTTGTCATTGTCTTATTTTGTAAATCATTTGTCCCTGTGCATTTCTTCACCTTCATCAAGAGTCCAAGTAGGACTTTCTGGAGGCTTCTTTGGTGTATAAGTTCTCTTTTTTGGCGGCATGTTGTCCAAGTATCACTTTTAAACCTTGATTTCGAGGTGGTTCTGCTATACAATCTTTCTTTTGTTGTATCTCAAAAATTTTGGCCCTTCTAGGTCTAAAACTTTTGTTCGGTAGTTCTCTCATATGTCTTCTATGCAATTCCATGGGTCTAAACAAAATTGGATGTACCAAGTGGAAGTTATGGTAAATTTCCCACACCTTGCTGATTTTTGGCCCTTCCAGGAGAGCATACTTGTAAAGCATGCCAAGAGCACAATATCTGATATTTTATTCTGAAACTAGCACCAGAAATACTAAATATTGTCCACTATCCAATGCAACTAGTCTCACTTAAATTGGATACTCAAATAAGATATCATTGTTTTACCTGGAACACTTGTTCAAGACTAGTTAATATGACTAGTCAACCACCCTATCTTACACGGGGTGTATTTACAAAACTAGTATGACCCAGAAGCTGAAATTTTTATCACAAATACCTTGATAATTGCTATGAATATCCTCTAGGTTTCAGGTTCTGAAACATCACAGAAAAAAATTTATAGCAAAAATTATGCGATGACTAAATTCAGGATGACTCCAGAACCCTATCTTACACGAGATATATCTCCAAAAGTATAAGGCCTCAAGAGCTGAAATTTGAACCCCACGTACCTTGATCAGTTTGTTAAATATCCTCCAAGGGGTTCCTTCTGAAACGTCGTAGAAAACAATTTATCATGAAAATTCCAAGGTGTCTCAGATGTAGCATCGAAACCCCAAGACCTTGAGCTCTGATACCAAATTTTAAGAACCAAATATCAAAATAGCATAATAAGTACTCAACACCTTGAAAAAGAGAGAATTCTAGATAATAAGCCTCTTCAAGGGGTAAACCTCCTTATATACGACATAAATTTACAAATACAAGATGATTCCAAATGAAAAGGTCTCCTTCGTATATATAGGAGACTAGGAGGTACAATTACAACTAATGGACCCAAGCCGACATAAATAAAATAACAATACTAATGTAATATGCCCCAATTAAGAGGTAATGTGCCACCATTTAGGGCTTAACAAGATATTTGGTTGGGAATTGGTGACAGTTATGGGCTCTCTATCCTACTGACACAAGCCTTGGCTAATCTTTTGATCCTAAATCTCAATGAAGCAAAATCAGGCACCCCGCATCCTAGAGGAAGCCCTGAGTGGATCTCTGCTAATGATTTAAACCTCCCCACAGATATGTCAGAAGAATGGAACTATTATGTTGGTAAACTTTGTGAGAACCACATTACAATAGACGAAGATTTGGATGATGTATTGGTATGGATGAAAAATTCTAAGAATGGTTCCTTTACATCAAAACTTGGTTGTAAACCCTGGTCTGAATTACATTTTACTGGAGATAAAAGTTGGTGGTGGAGACATTTGTGGAAAATCCATGCTCCACTCAGATGCAAACTCACTCTATGGCTCACACTAAACAAAAAAAAAAAAAAAATTAACCTGGGAGAATGTTATTAAGCAAGGTTGGTACGTGCCCAATTGGTGTTCTTTATGCAAAGCTAAATCTGAATTTGTTTTTCATTTATTTATTTATTTCCCATATGTAGCCCAAGTTTTCTAGAATGTAAAGGAAAAGATTCAGGCCAAAAACGATTGGAATAAACTAAATCTTGAGGACTATGTAAAAGACTAGCTTTTGGATCGGTCAGTGATGCATTATCCAGATTTACCAAGTATCTTAATCAACAATTTGTGGTGGGATCGAAGGCTAGTGCCTCTGGATGTAACAGCGGCCCTTACATTCAAGAAACCAATGGAATTTAAAGACAAGTCGAAGATAATGAATCAATTCTTCTCGCTCCTCCTGGAAATCAATTATGGATCCTCGTGGGGGTATTTAGATGGTGCCAGTCAGGGCCACCCTCCAAATTGTGGAGTAGGGGTGGTTCTTTTCATCAGAAACAACCACTACATTTTTATTAGATATGTTCCAGACCTAGGCTCCAATAACAGAGTAGGATTCATAGCTTTATGGACTCTCCTCGAGACAGCGAAGGAAAAAAATGTCAGGAAGTTGCAGGTAATGGGAGACTCCAAGTGTGTGATAGACTTGGCTAACGGAAAAAATTTGACACAAGATATAAGATTACAAACTATCATGCGATATATCAATTTAGCTTGTCATTCCTTTGAATGGTTGTCTTTCCTTCACATCTTTCGAGAATTGAACACAAAATCAAATGAACTATCCAAAGAAGCGTTGAGCCTTCCAGCAGGAGCTTTCGCATACTATGAATTCCTCGAAGGGGAGGAAATAGATGCCATGGAATTCCAGTTTTAACTTAACTTCCTCTTAGATTTTGATTTATGTTAGTAAATATTAGAAGGGCCTATGATATTGTAAATAATGCACAATGGACTAGAAACTTTTGACAGCAGTGGAACTAGAATACTTTTGGGGAAAACCGGTTTTTTTTGTATATTCAGTTGTATTTTGACTGAAATAGCCAGGTTTCTAGACCGGAACATGTATTACACTTCTTGTGATAATAAAGAAAAAATTTCTAAGGAAAAATAAAAATAAATGCCTAACAATGAAGATGCAATGTGAATCTTAGGGCTAACACAAGTCATTGGGAGAGAGGGATAGCTAAATTATGGTTTATATCACTTGTAGCAATAGAAAGATTAGTCCATTCTTTAAACCTTTGGGAATATGGAATTGATGAAACAATATAGAATATTTATAAATACAAGAGAAAGGGTTGAAGATTTAAACTTAGGGTTATCCAATCATAAACCCAATACAAACCTTCTATAAAACAAACCCTACATTTTATGCCCTTATAATCCCTAGGTGTCGTTTTCTTCTTCTTTGGCATCTAGCAACAAGATCCAATGGAACTAGGACAAACCCTAGATTGTGTGCCCTTATAAACCCTATATTTAAACCTCAAGATAAATTCTAAGGGAATATGAAATTATAACCCTTAGCTTTACCTCTTTATGCTTCAACAAATTTATATAGATGAACCAGGGAAGGGGATGAACAATCTTAATCCTTCCTTGGGATTTCTACAAAATCATTCAAGATATAAGATAACATGCAACTATTAACCATTTAATAGAGAATACACCAAATGTACCATGAACAAACACTTAAAATTGGATTAGAACACTTACTAAGCCAAATCATTATGCATGAGGAAACCCTAGTTTCATGAAACATCCACCAAAACAAGAAAAGCATCCACTAGATCATACTTCCACAAATGCACATAAGTACTCCATAATGAAGAGAGAGAAAATAAGACTAGAAATTGTGATTCTCCACAAGTGTGAGTTATGATTTATAAGGGGGGGGAGCTAGCCTCTTTATATGAGGAAAGCCTAGAGATATATCCCTCAAAAATCCCTAAAAACATAACATGTCCACGATACAAGGTCCAAGAGGTGTGAGAGAATGTATAGGAGTTTTCCTATCCATCATGTGACCCAACACTCTGCATCACACATGCAACGTCATGTGTATAGTGCACAACATCTTGGGTGTCAACATAAGGATGTCCTCCAAAGGACCATGTCAGGTACACCATGGTCAAACAAGGTCCAAAGAATTAGGCGAGACCAACAATCACAAGATACAATATTTATTAGAATCATACAAAGTAATCTATCATTTAATACAAAATCTGAATAAGCAATGCACACTAGGTATCTTCCTCAAACTTCACATTACCTTGAGACTTTATGTAATTTGGAAAGTTTAGTTATGGGAGAACCATCAAAATACCCTATTGGTGTTCCAGTACCTAGATAGAGGGATATTTCCCAAGAAAACCCATCAAGGTGTAAGTATGGTGATTGAAAATGTATTGGGATTACTTCATGGTGATGGAGTCATTAACATGCAAGGTACCATGCTTGGTTCATTTCCATTAGTGCCTTTGTAGAGGGAGTGTTTGTTGCTTGAGATACCCTTTCCTCGACAATGTGTGTATTCCAAACCCCTTTCTTGCCTTTTGATATTCATTTTATGCATTGCAAGTCCCCTTTTCAGGTTTCAAACACTTTATTCTTTATTTTTTTCTCATTGGGATTAATTCCTTTTGATTGATATGCATTCAGTGCATTAAGACTAGGGGAAATCGCCTCATAGCAAGGGGGTAGAGCTCAAGATGAACTTTGGCTTTTGAATTTGGTCATTCATTATCCCATCATTTCTTTCTTTATCTTATAGCATTCTTTCTTATTAATTTTTCTAGCAATTGCATCAACCTCAACATTCTACCCCTTCTTCTCATAGGAGGATGAACCATGAGCCTTTTTGGTGTACATGTAACAATGATTATTGAAGTTCAGTACACTGCGGAAGGCTCCAACATGGTAAGAATTAAGTATGGGGGGACGGTAGGTTACCCTTATCAAAGCCTCTCGGTAGTACCCTTGTTCCCCAAGAGTGACAACATTAGAAAAGAACACAATGATGGTCACCAAGGTGAAACAAGGCAAAAATCATAACTTATGAGATTATGATTCATTATCTGACTTCAACCCATGATCCTCACCTAAATGCCTGATGCACTAAAAATGACACTTTTTATGAAACAATGACTAGTGTACCTCACAATGTGTTGGACCACCATCATCCGATGAACCATGTTGATTAGGTGTGATAAGTAGAGGTTATGAGGAGGGAAGCATCTAAGGGATTGTTGTGGAGAATATTGATCATCATCATCGGGATCATTGTCTTCATTTAGTCCACAAGACATGACCTCCTCTAGTTACCCCTTTATGAGAGGGGTTAACAGTCCCAAGCTCATCTTGATATAATACATTTAACAACATTCCCTCTAAGGCATGGGTATCCCATAATAAATCATCCACACCAAATTGGGTAACATTGTTTTCATCCCTACGAAATGAAGAACTAGCATTATTGTATAAGTTATGAAGATTGGCAATAAAACAAAGTGGGATTTGAATATGTAGTTATTCCAACCATTCTTGGTTTGCTTCCTCTTCGAACTGTGCTTGTTTAGTAGACTTCTCTCGAGTTGACATCATATTCAGGTGTAATGGTAGATGAAAGACATGTCACTTGGTGTTTGAATCTTGATTTCACAAATATTAAACGTTAAATCAATGACAATAGTAAACATAATGCATCCAATATGTTCACACACTAGACGAAACATTTATTAGAAGCATGGAAAATGTTTTCCAATTCACATGCAACCAACCACTTTAAAAAAAAAATGTAGAATTAAAGAATAAAGTTACAATAATTCCATCAAAAATCCAAAAACGCAATTAGCCAATGATCATTTTCTCATGCCCTAAGGTGACATCTAAATGCAGTCTCAATGCAAGCCACCTTTGATGAGTGGTTGGCCATCTACGGAAGTTATATTTTACTAATAAATTTTCACTATGAGACATATTATGCATTGGATGCACAACAACAATTCCTTATGCATTCCTTTTCATAAATAATGATTTGTCATTGGATTGTTCCTCAAATGAAAATTTTACATTGAACAATGAGCATGTGACAACTATTTATGAACCCTGCAACGTTGCCATGAGTCTTAAGGATCCGTACTTATTTTAAAGTACAGAAACCTCAATGAATATTACTAATTCTTAAAATTCCAAATATAAAATGTTTGGCGATATTTTTGTAGATCACATTCTGTAGATCTCAAGGAGTACTCATCAATACAATACAGCTCCTCTCGTAGATGGATGTGGTGCGGTTTTACAAAGCATCTGAGCACAGTTCACTCGCGTTGATCAATAGTATTTCCACCACTCCCGGCTGGTTATATCACTTCTCGCATTTGAGAAATATATCAATCCCCAAAAGGATATTATCCATTTTGAATTGGTTAAGTTCGTGGAGGAACCAATCGATGCATTTTTCTATTTTATTACTTCCTGGAGACTCCCAATTCACAATTGCTTACTTACTTGCCCTGGCTACCCCAACAACTGGATATTGTGACTCACCATAGTGTTCCTTGGATAAAATGGTTGATCCAAAATGATCGCAAATGTAGCCTAGAGAAATTATGGGTGCTAGGATGTC
>ML832142.1:38339-57908 GCA_009831015.1 Picea engelmannii | reverse complement strand
ATCCAAGGATGTAAATATTCTATGATTGAAGTTTTGGAGAATAGAGAACTTAAAGACCCAATTCCATTGATCAGAAAATATAAAAATGGAGAGCTAGAGTTGGGTGTCATGTTGTAGAAAGTGCCTGCCTTTATTTATATCGACAATGTTTTGTGCCAAGATGAGCTTCAACATCTTTTGCCAAAAGATATGATGATAAAAAAGAAGGTGAGGTTGCTTCTTACTGCTCGTGACATAAGTGTGAGATAGGCCTTCATTTACATTGATAAGGTGTAGATGCCTTTATTTACATTGATAATGTTTTGTGCCAAAAATGAGTTTGGGTGACATAAATGTGTGTAGAGAGTGCAGAATGAAAACAAATGTGTATGAAATGGAAGGCTTTGGTGGGATGCACAACCAAGCAAACCAAATAAATTCCAGTCAATAGCAACAACTACTAGAGATATGTGGTGGAGTTCCAAAACTCATGTAGTGGAGTTCAAAACTCTTTACACTAGTTGCAGGAATCATAAACTGTACTGAGATACTATTACATATTTCTTAATATATGTTTTTTTTCAATTGAGGGGCTGGGGAGACCTCGCAGATATTGTGGGAGTGTCTATTATGGGTTACATGATGGAAGCCTTTGTATCCAATATGTTCAATTAAAAAAGAGTGTCAATTATGGGTTACATGACGGAAGCCTTTGTATCCAATATGTTCAATTAAAAAAKAAATCATATATTATCTTGTTTCATATGAGGTCTCACTTAATTTCTGTGACTAAATCAATTATATATATTAATAGCATGAATGCTTCAATAGATCAAAGGCATTTGGTGGTTGAACTTCAAGGGATCAAAGCAATTTGGTGGTTAAGTGAAATCCAAGAAAAGTATGAGGAAATCTATAGTTTTTATCGATGATTTGAATTTGTTGGGAGAAACGTTTTGTTACTTTTCATTTTTTCTTTCAAGCTTTCATATATTAATTGCATAATTTAAAGATGCCTCTTATTCTTAATCTAAGACCCCTTGGAATTTGATGTTACATCCCTATGCTAGAAAGTTGCATTTACACGATTTCTAAGTCCTCCATGTTACATGTTTTCTAAGTATTCCATATTGTGAATCTGTAGAAGAATTATTGGATCAATCTCAAAGTTTTTGGTATTAAGACTATTAATAATGTTAAGAATGGAATAGTATTCATAATTTTAAGATTGGAATATTGTTCATGTTTGAGGAAATATCCAAAAGAGCTGTGATCATTAATACCATTGAAAGAATTCAATTTGCAAGCTTGCATGTGTTAGGAAGTGCTCAATTTTGAGAAAATTTTATTATTGATATTATTAAATGTATCATTTTGAAATGGTTATCGGATCTTGTGATGGCTTAGGATACTTAAGGTCCCTAATGAGTCCCTGTTAAAGCAATGAGTCCCTGTTGCTTTAACAGGGGATTATAATTTTCACTTATTGCACCGAGTGGTCAAAATCAGCAGTTTGTTTTTTTAACAAGGGACTGTACTTTTCACTTAGTGCACGGAGTTGTCAAAATCAGCAGTTTGGATCTTTGGGATGGTTTAGTAAACTTAACATCCCTTATTAGTCCCTGCTGCTAAAGCGCAGGAACTATACTTTTCACTTGGTGGACTTGGTGGTCAAAATGAACAGTTTGTATCTTTGGGATGGTTTAGAAAACATAACATCCCTTATTAGTCCCTACTGCTAAAGCAGGACTATACTTTTCACTTGGTGCACTTAGTGGCCAAAATAAGCAGGGACTATTCAGATTCTGTTGATCTCATTAGCAGGGACTATACTTTTCACTTGGTGCACTAAGTGGCCAAAATAAGCAGGGATTATTCAGATTTTGTTGATCTCATGAAAATAGGGATTATTCAGATTTTGTTGATCTCATGAAAATACTACTTCATTTAGCATTGGGATATTTCTTAAAGTTTTTCAAACCTTTTAATGTTTATTAAAATCAATTTTGTAGAATTTAAAAAAATATTTAAAATTCAAAATTTTATTTTATGATCAATTTTGAACAATTTAGATTTGGTTTCAAATTTGTTATAATCAATTTGCAACAATTTACATTTGGGTTGAAAGGAATTGTCGATATTAAATATATAAATAAATAATAAAAACTTAATAACTTATGAACTCTGTTATCTGGCCTTGATAGTGGAGCACACACTATGTCATTATCAATACGGCTTTTAAATCATTCTTATCGCATTTAAGAATTAACATTTCTCATGCTCAAGTTGGTGCCATGCATGCTGGTTACAACAGTTTTTTATCTCTGGGTGTGTTGCCTCTCTTGATTATAAATCTTTTTGGGTGTGTTACCTCTCTTGATTATACATCTTCTTAGACTGGTCAACTCTCTTGAATGTGAAGAGAAATATCAAGAGAAATATCAGATGCACACACCGTGTTCAGGGCTACACACCAACTCTGACTCGATGTGGCTTTTCAGCAGTAGTACCATTTGCAGGCACCAATAATCAAACATTTATTTAAAACCCTAATCATATTCCTCCAAACATTTATATAAAACCATAATCATAGTCAAAGTGGATCTTAAAAGGTTAACTACAGTGCGAACTATAATCATCATGCAGTTCTTAACATGGAAAGGACGAAGTTTGTATTAAAAGAGGAAATTTCATTTAAACCTTTTAGGACCCATGCTTTTCTATGTTTAATCTTGGAGATATGTTAATGTGAAACCTTGTAGTCTAAACCTTCTATTGGAGATATGGAGATATTTTCTGTTTAATTTATTCAAAATGAGAAATTGTTGTATCTACAGTTGAATCTATTCATGTATTTATATTCTTAAATTTTGACAAAAAATACCATAATAATGTAGAACTTATATTCCCAAATTTTGACAAAAAATACTACAATAATGTAGAGCGTTTAGACAATGCCATGTGAAACACACACACATTGATATAGATATGCTTATGTTAAACACACACATTGATATGGAATGATTTGATTTTGAGCTAGTTATGCTCATTGTTTATAAATATGCTAATGTTAAACACACATTGATATGGAATGATTTGATTTTGAGCCAGTTATGCTCATTACACATTGATATTGAATGATTTGATTTTGAGCCAGTTATGCTCATTGTTTATAGATATGCTAATGTTAAAAACACACATTGATATGGAATGATTTGATTTTGAGCTATTTATGCTCATTGTTTGAAGGGTTTAGTGCCCATGGGCTCATTGTGGGTTGAGCTTTACAAGAATGTTTTATAATTTATCATTATAATACATATGGAAAAACTTTTCTCATCGAGGTTTTTATTATTTACTTTATGCACCTTTATGTAGGGTCTTTAAATATGACTCTGATTGGTTTTATCCCTTATTCATTCCTAATTGGTATTTAAAATTGTATATAAGTTATTAAAAATTTTAGCATTTTGTTAAAGGTTTAATAGCTTACCTTAAGGGGTTTTAAAAGAATGCTAGGATGAATGAATGGGATGGACTTAATGTTGTGAGAGGGGGACATAGGGAATTAGACACATGTTCGAATGATACTTGATGACATCAAATGGTTTCAAGTCTTTTCATTTGAGCCATTAGTCATGTCATACTTATGCATCACGATTATTTAACTTCATGAGTTGAAGATTCAAAGTCTAATCCACTTAAGAGTGAAAAAGACAAATTGGGTTGGACGCTACAGGAGCTTCCACATGTCTAGATTTATGATCGTACTATAAAGCTCATGAGTAAGCAAAATCTGTTAGAAAAGTACTCGTCGTCAGCCATAGCATGCAAAGTGGGATGTGCCATCTTTTGTACCTATCAGTGGTCCAGAAAGTTACATGGATCAGTTGTCTTATTCAATGTGTTTTCAAAACTGGCGCCTTGTTCGTTATCTACAACAACAAATTTATTTGAATCGACCCCTACAGAGCTAGCAAATCTCCTTGACTCTCGTTGCATAGCAGATAGATCCATTTTTTATAGCCAAGAGTCTAGTCTTTTGGTCGCGACTACGCTTATGGGCACGAGTGGACACATGAACAGGAAAGAACTCGAAGGGCCCGGAGTCGTGGAGGCTTACGAAGAAACCCATATCATTTTTTATTAGGCAGGGTGGTATCTCTTCTGCACTTAACTGGATGGTCATCATTATGCTATAGCTAGGGCATTTGCAGAGAGTTTTAATGGAAAATGGGCCCGAGTTGGAAATTTGGCCATGCAATTTACTAAAGAATCCATAGCAACCTCCCCATTGCTGGCGAAAGATGGTTTAAGAATAAATTGATCACAAGTGGAGACATTAATCAGTTTTTAAAACCTGAACACAAAGACCCTAATTGGGCCAAGGGCATCCCTAGGGATTGGATTGTTGATGAGTGGATGGAAGCATTGTTCATGCTTAAGAGTTTCATCACTTGTGAGGGGCGTTATTCTATTGTGTTCTTATTCCACTTGTGATTTTTGCTTCATCTAGTAGGGATTAAGAGGATGAATTTACCTTACTATTTCTTACGAGATCTCAACAAGATGGCTATGAGAGTTCAAGCGAACCCCAAGACTCCTCCTCATAGAATTTTTCATCAAGGGTTGATTAAGGTCCCTGTTAATGCCAAATTAGGGAAGTTGCAGAAGACTTGGGATCAATTCTTGATCCAATTAGGGTATGAGAAGGAAAATCATGCATCTGCTTCTCAATCACATAGAAATATTATTAAGCATGATCAATAAACTCCAACTAATGTCAGCCAATCCACTCCTGCAAGGAAGGGTAAACGAGCAACATGTTTCGAGACTCCAAACGAGCCTGTAAAAACTACATCAGCCAGCGAGTGAACAGAGGCAAGGTCTTTTCACAATGTAGGTGGAGGTATGCACCCTTTCCCTTTTGCACAAAAAACTTATTCGGAAAGGGCTAAAAGGATAGCAGAACCTAAGGTTTCAGTGGAGGACCAACAACTTGTTAAAACAACAAAAGAACTTGAAGATCATGTGCATTTTAAAGAGCATATCCCAGAGGTCAATCCTCATGCCTCGAGTTCCTCCGATGATGATACCTCTAGGTATCGAATTTTAGTAAGAAAACGAAGCACAAGGCCTCAAAACAAGTTCAGGTTAAAGTGTAAGACAATGAATAAACCTGCCATCTCAGAGAAGGTTATCATCATTGATGAAGAGCCCGTCAAACCCACGAGAAAGACATCTACAGGCAAGAAAACTCATGTCGCTAAGCCTATGAAGGATAAATCCAAGAAGGGTGGTTTGATTATACATAAAAAGACAATCATTGGGAAAAACAAAGTTCTTACCAGGAAACAGAGTAAGAAAAATATGAAAATCTCAAACCCTAAGATTGGATCTGAAGGGAATGAGCCTAAATGTATTCAAACCCGATCCTAATCTAAGAAGACTAAGAAGAATAACTTAGAAGCACTGGTAGAAGCAACCTCCTCCATCCTGCATAGAAATTTGTCAATTTAAGAATATCACTTCCAGGATAAATCAAAATTTTGAGAGTTCAAGTAATGAAGCATGGAAAAAATATTTTGGTTCCTTATGTCTAAGGTATCATGCTCCTTTTTGGTCATGTCCAACTATAACCCAGGCAGAGAAAATAATTTAATACACGCGGGATTAGTTTTTGGAAAGTCGCTACAGGAAGTTCCTGCAATCGTTAAACAAAGAAATGAAGGCGCTACCCTGTAGCAGCCGATTTTGTTGTTGTTCGCATCTAGTTTCAGATTTTGCAATAGGGGAAGGTTGTGAATTATGTAGCCATGTAATGGATAATGTTTTAAAGCTATGCAATGTTTTGTGGAGCAAAAAATTGTATTGAGATATGAAGATTGATCTAGATCAACCACCTGTGTTGAGTTGTCAAAGGATCAGTTTCAAGTGGAGCTTTGAAGCTCGAAGATATCTAGGAAAGACATGGATAAATCAACAATGTCATTATTCAAATGCAAATCAAGTCAAATCAAGAAGATGTATGCAAGGTTGTTGCCTTGATGTTAGGAGCTTTTTGTAAATTGTTATGATTTGGTATATCAACAGTTATGAACTGAATTTCATTTTGAGGTTTTGTAGAGATTTGCTTTGAGGTGTCCATGATTCTCAAGATTGACCCTAAGTACATGTAACTTATTTTGAAACTCTATATATTGGATAATATAGATGAGGAAAGGGTTGGATCCCTGTTTGCCTTAAATTTTTTATCTTATACAAGTGTTTGGATCGACCTTATCTGTGTAAAGATTTCAGTGGTTAATGAAATCATCTGTTGGTGTGTATCATTCTCTTTTGTATATCATTTCTCATTCTCCATCTTGAAAACATTATTACTATTATATGATTCTATTGTTGTATGTATGTGTTGAGAGGGTTTATCTATTTTTATAGTTCAATCTGCACCACATGTGTGTTTAAGATCCTTTAAATCTGGTTCAGAAAGGATTTCCGAGTTTGAGATTTATTATTCTACTGGTTAATTATATCAAAGAACGTATTGCTCTTTTAGGATTATTAGTCTTGTTGAACTTTCTATTCTTCAACATATACCCTACTCTCACTTGGCTCAACTAGTGGTTTTGTTTACCTAATCTGTTGCACATAGAAAATATATCTTGACAACTTATCCTTTAAGCCCCTTTAAGATCAAGAGTGTGATCCTCCCAACTCTTAAATTCTTTTGCTTTAAAATTTTTGAAATAAGATGTGTTAGGCTTGTTCCTAAAGCAGCCTAGGGACAACTTCTAGCGCTAACATCTTTTGGCGTTGTTGTCGGGGATGAAATGATGAGATTTTTCCTGGGTTGAACGACATGATATAGATCTAGTTATAGATGGTGAAACTATAACTAGGCACAATTCACTGCATATATTTTCACCTGGTGACTCCAAATTAGACACTCTAGCTCCGAAGAGAAAGGGGACTAGAGCCCATCAAAAATCCCCCAATGTGCCTGCTGTTTCAGATCCTGAGAAGATCCTCAAACAATCCAAATCTCTTAAAAAATTAGGGCGAGAAAAATTGTTTATTTTACCTCCCGTTGAAGGATCTACCTCGGGGAAAGAGGAATTTGTTGAACCAGAGTATTTTTACACACCCTATCCCGAGAGTAGAATTAAATTTGAGGAAAGCTTTGAATTCCTTGAAGAAACATAGTAACTTCCTTTGGAAAAAATATTAATCCTCGAAGAATTTCAAGAAAAGAAACTTAATCTTAACCTCCAAGTTAATATCCTTGCAGCTGGAAAACTTGCTGAAGATATTCTCCAGTCCTCTCCTAAGATTCATTTGGTGAATATTCCTAAGCTCTCATCACCTCAATCACCACAGTCCTTACATACAAATCAACCTTTAGGTGGTCAAACAATGGCTGGTGTAACACCTCCCAACCCAATGGATGTTATCAGGGTTGCCATATATGCACCTTTAGTATTGGCAAATAATCTTCATCCTCTCCCAACAACTAATTACATGAAGTACCTTCCAAGGTTTGACAATGAAGGGGAAACAACTGCAAAAGAGCATTTAACTGTTTTTTATTCCTTTGCTGATAATTTCCAAGTGGATTATGATGATGTGTGGATGAGGATTTTTGTTCAAAGTTTAGATGGAGAAGTGAGGAATTGGTTCAGAAACCTTAGAGCCAACTCTATTACCACTATCACAAACCTTGATGCCACCTTCTCGAGAAAGTGGGGAAACAAGAAATATAATTTGTATTACATGACAAAATTCAATAATCTTCGAAGAAATAATGGTGAATGTCTCTGAATTTTCTCAAAGATTCAATCAGATGTATCAGAAAATACCAGATGATATTAGACCAGCTGAAAGGTTAAAAAAAGTTACTTATGCTAATACTTTTGATGTTGATTTTTGTTTGCTTCTTAGGGAAAGAAGATCGACCACTCTGGCTGATATGCAAGATTCAAATTGTTAGCACTAGAAGTCACCTCTAGATTCTGTTGGAGGTAAGTCCAGTACCCATCAGTTTATATGTTACAGTTGGTTTTAAAGAGGTCAAATGGGCGCAGACTCAATGATGATAATGTTCTAAATTATAAATTTGGACTAGCATGCACAAGCATTTGAGGTCTGAAATCAATTTCAGTCAGTAAGTTGGAGTAAGCGTGAATAGAGGGAAGACTTTGGTGAGGAGAGTGTAGAGGTTTGTCATGGACATCGGGTCTTCGAGCAGCCTAAGGAGGAAAAAATTAAACACAAGATCCTCTTGAATTCAAATCTCAAAGAAACTGAAAGAAATTATAACAACACTATAATCAAACATCATCATAATACAGTTACAACAATTCATGTGAATCAGTCATTCATGAACTCTCTCAATATCAGAGGCAAATAAGATGGAGCAAGAAAAATGACTTAGATTAACCAAGATTTCTAAAAAAACAAATACATAACCAGCGAACCAATGTTCTTCATAAAAATATTACAATAGCAGGGAGCCTAGCTCAACCATTCGACCTTAACAAAATATCAAAACTACCTATATATACTAAAATGATGTAACCACTAGGAATGTGATTAGATCATTGCCTTCAAAGCCTTCAGTCGGTGCCCACTCTGTCAGGTTGTGCAGATCGCATGATGTCAGACGCGAGCCAAGCATAGTTATGTGCTTTACAAGAAAAATTTCCCATAAGAAAGCTTCAGATCGTAAGTGTGCCTTCACGACCACTCTCAACCTGCTTTCCATTTATGGAGTGAGTTGAAGTTTCAACCACCATCTCTGTGTCCATTAACTGATATCTCCTCGGGATCGAGACCAGGCCAGGTAATCAAGGGACGACTAATTGTTGTGACTAAATGCGATGCTAAATGAACATACGAACTCGAGGCCATTAGTCTAATTGAGATCTGTGGCTGGGATGATTATGCTATTTGAGGTGTAGCCGCTGAAGTCTACCCATTCACCAATTCTGGGATACAGAAGACCTTGCGTGGAGACGATGCCAAATTTGGCGCTTTAAGAGCCTTGGACGTGGAGCAAAGGATGAGCACCCTATGACTTTGGCCTTGCTCCAATGTGACCCTGGGCTGTGACCCTACACAATTGTGCGATTGCGGGAGAGACCAAGGGTGGTTTGAAAGCAAACTGCTTTTGTCCCCGCAATTCACTATGAACAGCCATGTGTCCCTTTCTAAAAACCACGGTTCCGATTGCGGCCCGCCCTTGAAATTTTAAAACGTGCGCACCTTCTGACCCTGCAATGGAGCGTGATCATTGATCTTGTGATCTGAGATGAGGCTTCTTGATCAACGGCCTAGCTCTAGTGCTTTAGATCGACGGATCAAATTTTCCCTCTTTGACTCGACGACCAAGATCCACTTCGGGTCTCCGAGACTTCGGGACTTCGACCACTTTGACACTTCGACACTTTTGAATGTGAAACATGAGGAATTTCCTAGGGGAAAATTCTCGAAGTGAGAGATGGGTTGTCGCATGTCCCTGCTGACGGATGGTCCAGATTAACTTCGGGACTTCGGGCTTCGACCCTTCAGAAGTTTTACACACTTCCCACTTCAAACCTTCCAAAGCTCGTTTCCCCGAACACTTGGATCGGACGCCACGTGTTCCCTTCAAGATCAAAGACTCATGCTCACTTCGGGGCTTTGTGCTCTGGCGCTATACTTTGCGTGATTTTGGACTCCCGAATGCCCGTGAGTTGTTGATCTGAACTGGCTGATTGGAGCTTCGCCATTGAAAGATAAACTTGCCTATCGCTTGTGCTTCAAGCTCGAAATGGACTGTTAGGAAATTTGGACTTTGTGTTCATGGATGTGGCCTGCACGTTCAAGGATTTGGACAATTGGCCGTGGGTTTGGGAAGACAGAAGGATCAGTGACAGAGGCCAAGGAGATGAGTGCTCAAACACAAAGGGGAAAACAAAAACGAATTTACCGACTGAAGGGGAAAAATTAACACTTGGTCTGCGAAAATGATAGAGACAGGGAAAAATTACAGACTTAGGTAGAAACCACAAACCCACGGGACTCTGACAAGTTCATGTGATAACATTTGGCACCATAGGGAATGGCATGTTCCCTGCGAGCTGCCAAGCACAAGTAGTTCTAGTGCCTTAGCTGTTGGGTTATGGAGTCACTTATAAAAACATTTCGCCAAAGGCCCACATGTACACTATTCTACTTATAAAAAGGAAAACAAACACACATGCTCCAGAAATAGCTTATTTATGTACAATCCTAGGCTAACTGACTTTTACAACGCGCTAGGTGAAATCAAACTTCCACCATAGCCACCCAGATTGTTTGGTAATATAACTCTTCTTCACTTCATTGCAGATGATCCATAAAATCTAGGGAGGTATGACAACAGAACAAGAACATGGCTTGGAACATTGACCATACCCTCGAATGATGGTAAGATGAATAATTCTACAAGTTCTAATGCTTTTGGAAAACATAGCTCCATATATAGCCCCACAGGGTCACAAAATTTATAATTAGGGGAGCTCAACTGGTAAGAAATTAACTCATGACCTTTATTGAGGCTCACCCGTCGTGTGATGTTCTTAGAGTGCACAGGTGGGTGGAGAATTGATGCAGGTTGGCTAATACCAGGTGATACTTGCTCAATTGCAGGTCCCGGACAAGAGATAAACTACCCACTAAGCTCCTCCTTTACATGTTGCTCTGTGTTTTCTGTGAGTCTAGCATCGTTGATTTCCACCCAATGCTTTTCCTTAATTAATAAAGGAAAAGGCTCTATAGTGTGGTCTTGGAAATATTTCACAACACCATACTCACCTGTGAGTATTGGTGAGGTAATGCAATTTGAAAATTTTAAAAAATATGAAATGTATGACTCCATGGCCACATGATCATGAATAATGTGACAGAATCATGGCTGCTTTAGAAGACTAGGCTGCTCCTCTGTAAATGCCTCCCTTCTTGCAAATAAATGACCTCCTTGTTCTTTTGAAACCAAATCTTGATCACCAGCAATTGCAGTCTCTCCTTCGTAAGAATGATCACGAGATAAAGGTGCAGCAGGATTTAGAACATCATAACTATGATCAGCCAAGAACATACAATTATCTATGCAATCAACCACTACTATATGCTCGAAATGTTATGGAAATTGATCATAAGATTGATATGCATTCTTGCCCATAGAACAATCTGCAAATGTTCAAGGACCTGATTCCAACTGTGAATCATACCTACATCCTTGTTGTTGTTCCAGATCCGATTCATATTCACTATCTTCTTGCTCATAATATGAAATAGATTGACAGTCTTCTTGCTCATGTACATGCAAATTTTCGAGATATGTCTGCCTATGAACCCACTTGCTAGCCCTGATGTTCTCTTTGACCTCTACAACATCTTCAAACAGATGTCTTAATGATGAATATTTCATTTCTCTTGGGAGAAGGACAACTTATGGATGTTGAGCCATGACATAGTTCACCATGGCAACAATCTCTGTGGGTCTGATCTCCACAGGCATACTATGATAAACACTGTAAAACCTCCCATTGAAGACAACCAAGGCTTCCTCTTCCCCTCTCCTCAAGGCATTAAACTCAAACCAATATTGATCAATGGATTTGTTCTCACCCCAACACTTTAAAAAATCATGGCATAGCTTGGTCCAGGAACCGATAGAACCAACCTCCAGACATCTAAACCACGCAACAACATCTCTAGATAGGGAATGTGAGAACAACCTCCTGGTAACATCATCATGAACGATCTCAAACTGATCAATAAATTTATCAAAGGCCCCAAAGTGCCTCTCAGTTGTAACATGATCCTCCCTAGAAAGCCAAGGAAGATACTCAAAGGAATAAGGAGGATAGGGATGCAGGTGATGTGGCAGCCTTAGAGGCTTAAACACCCTGTCTCTAATATTAGCTTGAAAACTTGTGCGTTGAATATGGGATTCAACAAGAGGATGGGGAGGTTCAACAGAAACAACAAGAGGTAATGAGATATGAGAAGGTTGTGAATCGTTTTCAACCTCCTCAAGGCTACAAGGGTGATCAATTTCGAGAGGAAAACCAATGCAAATCTCACTTTTATGAATAGGCTAAGGTGAAGGCACAAGATTAACATCTACAACACAAGAAGAGGTCATGTATTCTTCTTCCAAAGATGGATAAATAAAGGAAGGATTATTATCATCTGAATAGACAAAGTAGAGGATAATCCTCTTTATATGTAAAGGGAAAGAGAGAAATGAGTTGATAAAGAAAAACATGATTTCATGAAACAAGCTCATAAATTGATACCTGGTCTTCCCCTTCAGTATGGTCATCTTTCTGTCAACAGGGTCCTCCCCAGTGGAGTCTTTGATTGTGAAGTCGCCAGGTGCAAGCTGCAATCTTCAATGGCTCTGATGTCTGATGCACCTTCAAAATCAGAAGCTTGTTTTCGTTCTATCCCAGGGAAAAAGTCTTCAATTCATTCCCCGACAATGATGCCATAATGTTTTTGAGACGTCTTAATTTAAGTCAGTTTTCTTGCTCCATCTTATTTGCCTCTGATACTGAGAGAGTTCATGAATGACTAATTCACATGAATTGTTGTAACTGTATTATGGTGATGTTTGATTATAGTGTTGTTATAATTTATTTCAGTTTCTTTGAGATTTGAATTCAAGAGGATCTTGTGTTTAAGTTTTTCCTCCTTAGATTGTTGGAAGACCTGATGTCCACGACAAACCTCTACACTCTCCTCACCAAAGTCTTCCCTCTATTCACCCTTACTCCAACTTACTAACTGAAGTTGATTCCAGACCTCAAATGCTTGTGCATGCTAGTCTAGATTTCTGAGTTAGAACGTTATTATCATTGAGTCTGCGCCCATTTGAACTCTTTAAAACCAACCGTGACATATAAATTGATGGGTACTGGGCTTACCTCCAACTCAATCTAGAGGTGACTTCTAGTGCTAACACAACTCTTGAAGTTGAATCCAATATTCTAGCATCTGAACAACTGAAGAAGAGATCAAATATGAGAAAGTTAAAAAAAGAATATAAGTCTTCTGCATCAAGTACTAAAAACCAGAAGATTTCCTTGGAGGAAATGGCAAAAAAGATGGAAGAAATGTCAATTGAACTATCCAAACTCAGATTGGAGAAACATAAATGGGATGCACCTCAAGAAGGAAATCGGAACACAAATCCATACATAAGGCCTTATAACTCTCATATCATGCAGAGGGATAAGAAGAATAATGATGATAAAAAAATTCAGACCCCTCTACAAAATAATTACATTGAGGAAAATTAGGAAGCTGAAGATGCAAATGAAGATCTGGATATTCATTTGTTTGGAGATGAAATTTCTCTCAGTCACATAACACAGAATGAATATGAAGATTCATTGAGTTCACACGCTGGGGGAAGTCCAAATACTATGTTTTGTAATACATAACAACAAGGGTACAATCTTAGATCCAAATTTGCCCCTCAGAAAGAAAAATATGTTCCTCATAAAGACAAACCTGCTCCTCACAAGGAGAAGCTTGTTGTCCCAGTAGTACAAACAAGCAACAAGAATCCTGAAATAAAAAAAAAAAAACAAGTACAACCTGCTATGAAGATATCATCCCTGAAATCAGACAATTTAGTCTGTCCTTTTAGCTTGGGACATGAGATCAGTAAGATCAAAATCCCTCTTCCTCTGACTGAATTGGTTAAAACTAATTCTTATAGGAATCAAATTTTGAAATGGTTGCAACCTTCTTATGCTACAAACCCTTCTACTAATGTGATTAATCTCCAGGATGTAAAACCTACTATTGTTTTAGGGCCTATTGTAGAAGAAATGGATGATTCCACTCCTCTTTTTTATGTCTCATTAAATGTTCATGAAAAAATCCTTCACAACTTCTTGTTAGATTCTGAAGCCTCTCATAATATTATGTCAAAGGTTGTCATGGAAGAACCAGGGTTAGAAATTACTAAGGCATACCATGATCTCTTTTCTTTTGATTCCAAAAAAGTCAAATGCCCGGGGGTTATCAAAGACCTTGGTGTTTCATTATCTCAAATCCCAGCCAAAAGTTTAGTCATGGATATAGTTGTCGCTGATATCCCTCCTAGGTTTGGTATGCTATTGTCTAGATCTTGGTGTAAGAAGCTTGGGGGATCTCTTCAAATGGATCTTTCTTATGCCATTATACTTGTTTTTGGAGGAGAATTTAGGAGACTTTATCGTGAAGCACAGTTGGCATACATTATCAGTGATAGTGATCATTCTATAAATCATCCCATTTATGCAGTTGATGTGGACTTGGGATCTTCTATTTTTCATATTGACAATGTTGTCTAACAATATTTGCCTTTGACAAAATCAGTGTTGTCCCACAGTCTGCTGAAAATAAAAATCTTCTTTGGAAATTGTACTTTGATGGAGCCTCATCCAGAGAAGGTGCAGGGGTAGGCATAGTGCTGATTTATCCTGCAAATGAAATCATTACACAATCCTACAAGCTAGAATTCAAGACTAAAAATAATATTGTAGAGTATGAGGCACTGTTTTTGGGTCTCAGGGCAGCCAAAGAACTAAAAATTCAACATTTAAAGGTTCATGGAGATTCAAAACTCATTATACAACATGTCAAAAATGTGTATCAGACAAAGAATATCCGATTGAAAGACTACAAAAATGAGGTATGGGACATTGTTGAAGACCTTTTTCTGTCTTTTAACATTGTACATATCCCTAGAAATCAGATGTAATATCCCAAAAAATAAATCATTTTTGAAATTGCAATTTCTTAGGAAATTCATTCTGTTTTTGGTAAATTCGAAATTGGAAACTTTTTGCCATTTATGGCAATTCCGAATTTGGTTAATTGTAATTAATAATTATGACTGTTGGGGCAGCGATCTGATTTGATCCAACTAACTACTTGACTATGACACTTGTATGAAACAAAATATTTTATAATTATCACAGGAGGACAAATGGAACAACCATGTTGAAATCAACTAACCATGACTCCATGAGTGGGGAACATGTTGGAACTACCTCAAGGCTGATTGTTACAAGTGGAAAATCAGGAATTTGGCCATGGGTAGCCCCTGAAAATCAGAGATTTGGAAAACTGCGAAAATTCCCAAGAGGGAAAAAGACCTAGGCATTTTTGGTTTGGAATAAATAGCATATGTGAGGAGGCAGGACGTTGCCTAGTATGCGGGGAAATATTATGATACTTGCTGCTATGAACACTACTGGCTGAGTGTGAGGCAAGGAGGAGACTACTGGATAACTGAAAGACATTTTTCTAAGGAGGAGTTTCAAGTTAGCCCTCATGGACTCATGGTCAGGCTAGGGGGATAACACGACAAGTGAGTTTGGTTGCCCTGTTCTACAGTTGGGAGGAACGTGGTTGTTCCCTTTGTCTTCCAATGAATTGGTTCAGATATGTTATTCTACCTCTCCTTTGGATGAATGCTGATTAATTAGATGTCTGATAGAATGCATTTGTAAATTTTGTATCGAAATATTGCTATGGATGAAAATCTGGTTGAATGTTGTTGAACTTAATGTCCGATCAAAAGACCTCTAGATTAATTCTGAATGGATCATCTCTGTTGGATTTGGGTTCTGGACAAATGTTGTTTTCATTGGTTACCTAGTTGAAAGGATATATTTGGTTAACATTCAAGAAAATAGTCTTGTAGACTGGATTCCTAGTATGACGAGATAAAGAACTGTAGGACAAATCCTCACAATGTAATCATATCTATTGAGTAAAACTATCTATAGGCACCATGTGAATGCGATCAAATTGTGTGTGTGTATATATATATGCGTCTGTAAGTAGTTTTATACAGAGTCATGTTATTAATTGGGGTTTTCATTTATGTACCTATTAATCCAAAAGCAAACAAAAATTATGTATGCCATAAATCACAGTCAAGTGTATATATATATATATATATATATATATATATATATATATAAGCGCTCTAGATATAATCACATAATCACAACGTTACTATGATAAACTCATATTATTGCAACTACTCAATGTTAGATCTAGTCTAACTATTACAAGTCCAAGACAAAGCATTTCGACAGTAAACACATGGAATGTCAAAATGAAATAAAACGATATAGCATTATAGATATAATACAATTCGATTTTCACAATATAAACCTTCAGAGTTTTATACGTTCCTTTCCACCCCATGCATAACTGTGAGTTCGATTTTCATAGAAGTTTGAAACATAATATTCAATCTAAAACGAAAACCATAGCAATTAAATTGCAAGTTAGGGTGAAACCCGAACGATGAGAAGATTTAATTAATTCAACAGTCATTTTATTACTTCAAACAAACAGGGAAACCCTGTAGTTAAATCTATTGATATTATGGTAGCTGCGGGAGGTATTTACCTCCACGTGTAAACCTGACGAGGATAGAATACCCCAGGAAGCAAGAAGAAATCCTAATGAGTTGTATAATAAACCTAGAAGACTTGTCGGCTCGAGAAGATAATTTATATTAGGTTATTAGCCTCCAAGAGAAGAAGTCTGCCATAAATAATAATATATATTGAACAGACAGATACCGAGAATGAGAAGTCGGCCCAGGCAGTTAGCCAGAATTAGTATAAATATAGGAGGTCAGTTCTCATTCTGGTAGGCAGTCTCATAATTGCAGAGCAACAACTTGTGAGCACTGCAGTTGCCCAGTTTCTACGCAAGTTTGGAGGAGAGTTGTTGTTGCAGCTAGCAGTTACACTTGGACTATCTCTTGGTTGGGTTTGGACTATCTGATCAAATCTTATTGGTGCGCTATCCTTGGGGAAAGGTGCACTACCCTTTGTTTAGCTATCTAGCATAGGGTTTTCTTCCGGAGCGATTCTCTGTCAAGGTTAAGGTGCTAGGAGGGTGGCTTCGGTCTATGGTTGGGTGACAAGGGTATTGTCAATGGTAAAACGAGCACATCCCCTTATATTCTAACAGTTTATGGGCACACACCTCCTTCATTCAGTCTAAATGCTAGAAGGAAACTTAGTCGCTAGGATATTGAGCTCGTTGAGGAATTGCCACTAGGGTTACTAGCAGAAGCAACTTCCAAGACATTGCCGCTAGGGTTACTAGCAGGAGCAGTTGCAGAAACCCTAATCCTCTCGTTGAGGCACCTTAAGTGAATGGATTGACCTAATTTCTGGACAGATCAATGTGCCCTAGCCTAGCGCATCTCCTGATACTCTCAACAAGCCAAGACGTCAAGTTTGAGTTTTTGGTCAAATCTAGGGTTGACCAAGCCAAAGAAGCCATGACTTATTCTATGAAGTCAGAGAACAAGTTATATGGAGCCTCTAACTTCAGAGCGTGGAAGAAAAGGATTGACCTTATCCTTGCCAAGAATAAAGTGTTGGATATCGTGAAAGGAAAGATTGTGGAACCAGTATTTGAAGAAGGAAAAGAGAAGGAACCACAAAACATTGCAATTATGGAGAAGTTCAAAGATGGTGACATCAATGCCATGAGTATCATAGTGGATTATGTAAAAGACCACTTGATACCCTACATCTCTCATCTTGACTCATCAAAGAAGATGTATGATTCCCTAACAAACCTCTTCTCAGTTAGAAACATTGGACAAGTCATGAGTCTGAAGAATGAGCTTCATGACATGAAGATGAATGATGATGACATCATAACATCATACTTTGTGAGAATATCTCAGTTAAGAGATCAACTACAAGCTATTGAAGAGATCATTTTAGAGAAGGAATTGGTAAACATAATACTCGATGGTCTTCCCAAGACGTGGGATGCATTTTCCACAAGCATGAACACAAGAAAAGAGTATCCGACATTTGAAGAAATTTGGACTTGGTTTGCTCAAGAATAATCAAGGATCAGTGCAAAAGAGAAACCCCAAAACAAGTACGATGATCAAGCCTTCACAACAAGATTCAAGAATTTCAGGAACAAAAGGAAGTTTGTATCAAGGAGGAAGCCAAATCAAGAGAAAGACATTTCATAAATACAATGCTTCAACTGTCGAAAGTATGGTCACTACAAGAATCATTGTCCCGAGCTAAGGAAAAGGAAGGAAAAACACAAAGCATCAGTTGCCGAAGAAAAGGAACCTACAAAGAAGACTAAGTAGGATGAAAGTGTTAAGCTCTAATATTGGCTTATTACCCCTTAATTGGGGCATATTATATTAGTAATGTTATTTTATTTATGTCGGCTTTAGGCCATTAGTTGTAATTATACCTCCTAGTCTCCTATATATACCAAGGAGACATTTTCATTTGGAATCATCTTGTACCATAACATTTAAGTGGGGTAAAAGGAGGTTGCCCCCTCGAAGAGGCTTATTATCTGAAATTATCTCTTTTTCAAGATGTTGAAGTACTTTTTCTGATGATTTTCTATGCTATATTGATATTTGTTTCTTAACATATGGTATCATAGCTCAAGGTCTTGGGGTTTCGCTGCTACATCTGAGACACCTTGGAATTTTCATTATATTTTTGTTTCTACAATGTTTCATAAGGAATGGCTTGGAGAAAATTACTATACGAATCAAGGTACGTTGGGTTAAAAATTAAGCTTCTGAGGCCTTATACTTTCGGAGATACAACCTGTACACGATAGGGTTCTGGAATCATCCTGAACTGAGTCATTGTTGAATTTTCGCTATAAAATATTTTCTGTAACGTTTCAGACCTTGAACTCCAGAGGATATTTACAAAAATTAGTAAGGTATCTGTGGTAAAAAGTTCAGCTTCTGGGTCATCTTAAATTTGTAGATACACCCTCTGTAAGATAGGGTATCTGACTAGTCCTATTGACTAGTCTCAAGAAGGTGTTCCAGGTAAAAGAATCATAACTTCTTCCTAGAGTATCCAAATTGAGTGGGACTGGTTTCATTGGATCGTGGACAGTCTGTAGTATTTTTGATGCGAGTTTCATAATTTATATCAATTATTTTGTGTGAGGCATGCTATACAAGTGAGATCTCCTTGAAAGGCCAAAAATCGGCAATTTGTGGGGAAGTTACCATAAGTTCCACTTGACACATCCAATTTTGATTAGACCTATGGCATTGCAGAGAAGAAATATCAGAGAACTACATAAAAAAAAGTTTCATACCCAGAATGGTCGAAACTTGGGAGATACAATAGAATAAATATTGTCTAGCAGAACCACCTCCAAATCAAGGTTCAAAAGTGATACTTGGCCAACATGCCACCAAAAAAGGGAACTTCTACACCAAATAAGCCTCCAGAAAATCCTACTTGGACTCTTGATGAAGGTGAAGAAATGCGTAGGGACATAAATGATTTACAAAAGAAGATAGTAACAAAATATGAACTACAAGAGACGATGGAGGGTTTAAAAGGGGAGATCATGGAAGTATTGAAAAATTTTGTAACAGAGAAGACACCTGAAAGTGAAAATGCATCTCATGAAATTCATGATGAGGACACAAAGAAGGTGAATCAAGAATGGAGAAACTCCAACTTTGGTTTGAAGACCAACCACGTTCCTAAGATTGATATGAGGAAG
>ML832142.1:23343-34332 GCA_009831015.1 Picea engelmannii | reverse complement strand
GGGGAGGGGCATGTTAAGCCCTAATATTGGCTCATTACCCCTTAATTGGGGCATATTATATTAGTAATGTTATTTTATTTATGTCGGCTTTAGGCCATTAGTTGTAATTATACCTCCTAGTCTCATATATATACCAAGGAGACGTTTTCATTTGGAATCATCTTGTACTTGAACATTTAAGTGGGGTAAAAGGAGATTGCCCCCTCGAAGAGACTTATTATCTGAAATTATCTCTTTTTCAAGGCGTTGAGTAATGTTTTTGAGGATTTTCTATGCTATATTGATATTTGGTTCTTAACAGAAAGAGACTTCTTCTTCTAAAGGTAACAATACTCTTCTTATTTCTTGTATATATCTCGTTTGTATCGTCTCTATACATATCTTGTATATCTATCCCTTGAAAGATAATGTATTCCAAGAAGAACTATACCTATGGAAGAACAACAAGATAAGGATTGATATCATTAGATAATACACATGAAAGGATGAAATACGTCGAATCAATCATGAAGAGACTCATAAGAAGCAAAGATAGAAAGAAGTCATAGAAAGACTTATAACATTTTTGTAGAAGACAACAAGACGAAAGCGTGGAATCTATTAGACAAAGAGAGCCAATTATATATTGCAGAAGACAATAAGGATGCAGACGAAAGCATGGACTCTATTAGACGGAGGGAGCCGATTATATGCACTCATACATGAAGCAAGGATTAGGAGGGAGCTAATCCTATGATCCATTAAAAATAATGAAGTATGGTAGCAGCCATGAAAGACAATACGTGTTCAGTCCAATCGCATAAGAAGTCTTCTTTGAAGAGAAGCCTTAAAAGATCACTGGTTGTCCATCCACATCTGTGATCCTATGATGAAATAAAGAAATGGAATCTTTAGGGCATGGAATCTATAAGAAACTCCATGGACCCAAGAGCTAAATAAAAACATCAGGAAGAACATGAAGATTCCAAGAAAGAAAGAGAAGCCAGAACAACCAGTTATTATATTAAGAATCACAAGATTACCAGCCTGATATGAACTCAATAAAAGCAATCAAGCAGAGGAACTGAAAGTCATGATGAAGAACAGTGTATGAAAGACTTATGAATGAAATCATTGCGAGATCTAGAACTAGAGGTTCTCCCAGATGGAGGGAGAAGACTATGATGATTACTTGTTGCAGTACACCAAACATATCTCTACATGAGTCATCATATCATCCGCAACATCCATGAGTTGGAGTTCTACATTAGATGAATGAAAATAATGTTCTCCAGAGAAATTGAATAAAGAGCGTATGAAGAGCAACCTCAAGACTTTGAGGCATACTAGAAAGAGACCCTTGCATGCAGATAGAAGAAGACAACTTGGTGGAGAACCTCCAGTGCATAGCAGAAGCGTGGTGAAGATTTTCTATAGCAAAGATATTGTATCAAGATGAATACTCAGTAGATCAGATCTCATTATGACAGAAGAAGTGCCACATGGATATGTTCTAGTTTTCCAAAAATGATATACTCTATTGATTAGAGCTACATGAAGCCTTCATAGAAAACCAGTGTTCCAGACCAAAGTACATTTGAAATCAAGCATTACATTATCCATAATGAAGTCCAGAAAGGAGAAAGTGGTTCTCCAATACATATCTCCACAGATGAGCAGATAAGAAGACATTTTGGAAAAAGATGAAAGAGTTTGCGTACTCAAGATGAAGCTCATGGAGACAACTTCCTTATTGAAAAAGGACAAGATGACTCCCAGGTTGGGAGGGAGCACTAAAAATATTATTGAAGACATTCATTGAAAAATAGTCCAGCTTGGACAGATTCTTTCATGTTTGAAAAGTGGATTGAGATTTCTGACGGACAACGGTTTCCCATTGTGGTTAACATGGGAAATGGTCCAGATTGCTGATGTATCATAGACAACGACTTCCCATTGTGGTTAACATGGGGAGTGGTCTAGGGAAGTCTCTCTTCTTGAGGGTTACTCAAGAAGACTGACCCACCTCGTCGGACAACAATTTCTCATTGTGGTTAACATGAGGAATGGTCCGTTTTGGAGGTTGATGAAGGATAGTCTTTTCCTCTTGTGGTTAACAGAGGAAGTGGTCTGGGTCATTCCTTAGGGCTTATACATTCTCTCCAGGGTGCACTTTGATTAGTGTAGGAAGAATGGACTAGGGTGGGGAATGGTCTAGGCTCAACAATCAAGGACATGCATTCCTTAGGGTTTATACATTCTCTCCAGGGTGCACTTTGATTAGTGTAGGAAGAATGGCCTAGGGTGGGGAATGGTCTAGGTTCAGAAAACATGACAGTTATTCTTCCTTGCTTGAGAAGAATAGTCCAGATATCTCATTGTTCTACTCTGAGGGCATATATTCTTTCAGATCTCATAGATGTGAGTGAAAGATTGGCCCAGATGATTCAGTTTATATCATAACATTCTTTCTATCCAGGTTGATATCAGATGATTGTTATGAAGACTATATGACAGTAGATGTATACTACTGTGGTGGATATGTTCCACTGCTCGTGACTATACATTGTTGATCAAGTACTTGTGTGTTACTTGGTGTGGTCGTGTACCACTGTATTGTAGTTATGTACTACTATGGATAGACACAATTGTGTTCTATTTTGTTTCGATTGCCTTGAATACTATCATCAGTATTGGATGGATAATCAAAGGACAAAGATTTCCCAGATGGAAAATGGTTCAGAACATTTACTCTTCTAGATTAAAAGAATGGCTCTTGTATCACTCTGTGGAGTGAGCATCATGTCTGATTACTTAGATAGAGTATGGTTTCGAGAGATGATGCAACTGATGACATTGATGATGATGATGGTGCTCATGATCTAGTCATGATCTAGTCTATACAACTATGTTGATGCTACTGGGTGAATGGTATGTTTTTGTGCTCAAGACCATTACTTGTAATACCTCCCTAGATAGGAGGGAGTGTTGATATTATGGTAGCTGGGGGAGGTATTTACCTCCACGTGTAAACCTGATGAGGATAGAATACTCCAGGAAACAAGAAGAAACCCTAATGAGTTGGCTAATAACCCTATAAGACTTGTCGGTTCAAGAAGATAATATATATTAGGTTATTAGCCTCCAAGAGAAGAAGTCGGCCTGAAATAATAATATATACTGAACAAACAGATACCCAGAATGAGAAGTCGGCCCATGAAATTAGCTAGAATTAGTATAAATATAGGAGGCCAGTTCTCATTCTGGCAGGCAGTCTCAAAATTGCAGAGCAACAACTTGTCTGCACTGTAGTTTCCCAGTTTCTGCGCATATTTGGAGGAGAGCTATCGTTGCAGCTGCTGCAGCTAGCAGTTATGCTTGGACTATCTCTTGGCTAGGGTTTGGAATATCTGATCAACTCTTATTGGTGCGCTATACTTGGGGAAAGGTGCACTACCCTTTGTTTGGCTATCTAGCCTAGGGTTTGCTTCCGGAGTGATTCTCTATCAAGGTTAAGGTGCTCAGAGGGTGGCTTCGGCCTATGGTTGGGTGACAAGGGTATTGTCAATGGTAAAATGATCACATCCACTTATATTCTAACAAAATATTCGAAGGAGTCATTACTCATAGCAGTCGGACCATAATTTTTAAAGAATACATTGAGAATTTCCCTTTTCCAATCACTATCGAAAACCGAGTGAAACTATACTGAATGTTTATAAATCCAAAATTTCAACCGTGTCTTCTCGGACTCCGGAAAGGTTTACATAAGGGAACTCGAATACCTTTTGCGTTGAATATGAGAATGAGACATCCGAAATCGTTGCGCAGACGAAACCTGGAAAGATTCATCATTTACGGATATCAGTAATCATATAAAAGAAAGGTAAGAAAACACCAACTGAACGATAATTGTTAATAGCTAAGTATTCCAGGATAATACTCAACTTCTAATTCGCAGGCTCACATGTCTTCTTTCCCCTTATCGATTTCCATCTGGTTAGAAGCACGGGCTGAGGGTGGATGGTGCATTAACTCCCTGATGGGTACCCTCACATCAACATGGCCCATTATTAGTGATACATTTCAATTCTTGAAACGAATTTAAACAACAAAAGAAGGAAATCTTTACACAATAGGACACGACCTTAATGAAAAGCAATAATCGACAATATTAAGTTTTATTTTAATCCATAAATGGTACAAGGCATGCTGTGTGAAATACAATATAATATTTTCATACAGAACTAGAACTATACCTAATTGGTTGGGTCTAACCCTTCCAGAACCAATTTCTTAGAACAATAATACAGAGATACCCTTTGAATCTAGACGGACAGACCACGGTAAATACTATAATCACTAAATAAAGGGTATTATATTGCAGAATAGCCTTATTGGACTGTTCAAGAATCGTAGAGATCATTTTTAAGTTACAAACTAAACGGGTTCCCGATGAGCCACCTCTAGTTTTCTAGGGCAATAAGCTAACGACTTACCAGGGATTGTAGAGTCATGTTGTTTGTTCGCTGGCTAATCGAACCTCCATTGATGACAACCCCCTCTGTTATAGAGGTAATACTCAGAGCAGTTCGAAGAATCCCATAGTGAACATCGTAAACACATCAAACCCTAGTAGGAACCTTACCTACTCAGTTAAATGATGAGGGTACAAAGGACAGTCTAATCCATGTGACGAGGCAGGGTTGGTGTAACTGGAATGAATGAAAGGCCAGGTAAGAATTTCGAAAATCGCACACACTGGTTCGCCTTTAAAGAAATAGATGCAGAGCCTTAAATTCTCATCTGACAGTAACCCACCCCCTCACATCAAGATTTAATTCATGAAGTAAATGAATGCTCCGAGACTCGACAAAGTTAGCACCAGTACACGACCATTGTTTCGTTTAGTTATCTTATAGTTCGAGAGGATTTATCTTTAGTATTGTGTTTGGTTAAGTCGAAACAACACACGTTCTTGTTATTCAAAACTTTGCTGAGCAACAGAAGGAGAATATCACTAACTTAATATATTTTGTAAAGAAATGCCCATAGATAATCAAAACCATGAACGCTAATGCTAAACGCATTACCACCAAGACACTTATCTTCAACTGTGATTATGGGATCTAACCCGTGGGATTTGTTATGAATATATGGTAAGAAAAGGGTTGTTCCCTCGAATGAACAAACTCTTTAGTATTGCGTGCAACCTTTGGAAAATATCTTGCAAAGGGAGACTAGGATTCAACAGTCCTAAGTTTAACCTATCCCATAGATGTTTGTGTTTAGGTAAGCCAGTTTGGAAACTTAACCATTGAGTTTCCTTGTCAAGTAAGTTAGACAGGTATATAGATGGCATAATGTGGTAGGACAGACTCAAGTCATGCACAAATATTTTAATCTTAACAAAGATCTTCTCTTCTAATATAATAATCAAATGAGATTGAAATTGGAGATTAATGCCTCATAGGATTTTTTTTATTTTTATTTTTTTATGACAAATTTGAGGTACATTACATATGGTATCAGAGAAAAGGTTACAACACATGGACCTTGAAAAGGGCCACATTATTTACTTAGAATTTAGTTATGTTTATGTAAAACTAATAAACCTTTGTTGTTACAAATAGAAAACCCTTTTTTTGTTTTGTGTTGATCATGGCAGCCCGGGACGACGCAAAAATCAGACTCGATGGGAATCCTAAACAAGGACCTCCTAAATATCAGAGACATAAAAATGACGAAAGTTCACCTACTGAGGTTCTAGAAACTATAAGACGTCTCATTGTGGAACTGCAAGCCTTCAAAGCGGACAATGAGAGACTGAAAAAATCACAACAGGAACAGTAGGAAATAAATGAAGTCCTGTTACGAAGTATAGTAACAAAGAAAAAACCAAAGGACAAGAATCAGGAGGAAGAATTCAGTAAAAGAACATCAAAGAATTATGTTCCTGAAGCAAAAAAAAGGGGACAGTTCATCTGAAGGTACACCTTAAGCTGAAGATAAAACAAAACTGGATAGAAAGAGGAAACATGTAGATCACCTTGAAGGAGAATTTAAGAAAATAAAACCCTCTACCTTTGATGGAGAATCCAGAACAAGGGAGGAAGTGGAAGCATGGTTATTGGACATCAAGAAGTATTCCTAGATCTACAACTATTACAGCAACATGAAAGTCAGAATGGATATCTATAACTTGAAAGGAAAAGACAACATTTGGTGGCAAAATCTGAAATTGGACAAGGGTCTAAAAGAGAAACAGATGGAATGGGAAGACTTTAATAAATATTTCAAGAAACAGTACCTATCTTAAAGCTACTATGAAAGGAAAACCAAAGAATTTTATGAGCTACGACTTGGTCAGATGATCATGGAGGATCTGGTAAACAAATTTCTGGAATTACTAAGGTTCGTACCTTATATCCGGGAGGACAAGGTAAAAATTCAGCGGTTCCTAAGTTGTTTACCACAGTCTTACAAGGACATAATCGAGTTTGATAACCCCAAGTCCTTGAGTGAATTATTCAGGAAATCTCGAATGTGTTACGACCAATACAAATAATGAACATACTTTCCCAAAGCTTGGAAGGAGAAGAAACAAGACCGAATGAACTAGCGGAAGAAGGGATATCAGCCAACTCCTTATCAAAACATAGCAAAAATCTTTCCCAGAAAATATTTTCACTCCAACAATCCAAATACACAAGGCAACGGTAAACCGGTAAATCTAGGAACAAAGAAGTTTGGGGACAACCCCCGCAAACCACTAAAGTGATGGGAATGTGGAGAACCTCATCTAAGGAGGAACTATCCACGTTTTAATTCAACAAACAGAACTGTTGTCCATAATTTGTAGGAAGCCTCGACGGTGGGTGATGTGGGTAGAAGCTTGCATCGGATAAATGCAATTGTTGACGACCGACAAGCTGACCACTAGTCCTCTGTGGTGGAAATCGAAGGTAAAATCAATAACACTCAAATTTCTGTTTTAATCGATCCTGGAGATACGTTAAGTTATATCACTCCTGGTGTAGTAGAGTCACAAAAACTTTAAAAAATGAGACACACAAAATCATGGCTGGTACAACTAGCAACATGAACTAAAAGGAAAGTGGTTGACTTTATTTCTGATTTTGAGTTCAGTTTAGGTGGTCAAAACATAAGGACAAATATGAACATTTTACCACTAGGATCTTATGATGTAATTATCGAAATGGATTGGTTAGAAAGGCATAAAGCAGTGCTAGATTGTTATGCAAATACACTTAAGTATACAGACTAAAATGACACTACTAGAACAATCCAAGGTATACAAAAACCAATATCAGTTAGACAAGTTTCAGCAATGAAATTCAATAAATGCATGAGAAAGGGGTGTCAAGTTTACTCAATCCAAGTAAAAAAACTGTTAGCGAAAGAAGTTAAACCCAACTTGGAAGACTTTGTTGTTCTATGTGATTTCAGAGACGTATTTGTTGATGAAATACTTGAACTACCCCCTAGGAGGGAGATAGACTTTTCTATAGACCTGCTACTTGGTTCAGCCCCTAGCTTTAAAGCACCTTACCGAATGAGTTTACTAGAATTGATAGAATTAAAAATTCAACTACAAGAATTATTGGACAAAGAGTATATCATACCAAGTGTATCACCATGGGGAGCACCAGTCCTCTTTGTGAAAAAGAAAGATGGTACTCTAAGACTATGTACCGATTATAAACAATTGAACAAACTGACTATTAAGAACAAGTACCCTTGCCTAGGATAAATGATCTGTTCGATCACGTAGGTGGGGCAAAGATCTTTTCGAAGTTGGATTTACGATTAAGATATCACCAAGTTAGGATAAAAGATGAGGACATTAGCAAAACAACTTTTCAAACAAGATACAGACATTACAAATTTGTAGTTATACCTTTCGGACTTACTAACACACCAACCACATTTATGTGTCTAATGAACAGTATTTTCAGTCAGTACTTAGATAAGTTCGTACAAGTATTTATCGACGATATTCTGGTCTATTATAAAACATAAGAAGAACACGAAGAACACTTAAGAATAGTTTTGAAAACTTTGAGGAAGCACAAACTGTATGCTAAATTTGATAAGTGTGATTTTTATCAAAAGAAAATATAGTACCTAGGACATGTAATTTCTACAGAAGGCATTACAGTCGACCCTGAGAAAATAAGAGCCATCATGGAATGGTCGATACCTAAGGATATAATGGATATCCAGTCATTCATGGGAATCACCGGATATTATCACAGATTTATAGAGGGGTTTTCCAAAATATCCTACCCTATCACATCATTACAAAAGAAAGGGACCAAGTTTAACTGGTCATAGAAGTGTCAAGATAGTTTTAACAAGTCAAAGGAATTATTGACAACCGCACCCATTTTAAAGGTAGCAAACCCAGATAAAGACATTATCGTATGTGTTGATGTGAGTAAAGAAGGAATAGGTGGTGTCCTAACTCAAGAAAGACACGTTATTTGTTATGAATCCCAAAAATTAAAGGAGCATGAGAGAAACTACATCACTCATGACTTAGAATTGGCAGTAGTGATACATGCCTTAAAAATGTGGCGACACTACATAATGGGCAAAAAGTTTATATTATTGATAGATAATAGCGGTGTGAAATATCTGTTTAGCCAGCTAGATCTTAATGCAAGGCAAGAAAGGTGGATAGCCTTCTTGAGCGAATTCGACTTTGAGGTAAGGCATATCAAGGGTAAGGAAAATAAGGTAGCAAATGCTTTAAGAAGAAGAGTCCATGGGTTATTTGAAATAAATGTCAGCAGGGAAGAAAGTGATCTGGAACAGAGAATAAGGACGACAGGTATTAATGACGAAAATTACACTAAGATAGTGGCAGAATTACAAAACACTACAACAAACTCGGACAAACCAGATCTGAGTATCGATAAAAATGGACTATTATGATTTAAAAATAGACTTTACATACTAGATTCGGTAGAGTTAAAGATAACAGTTTTGGATGAAGTGCATAAGAAACAATATTCTGGTCATCCATGATACCAGAAAATTATAACAACACTTAGGAAATTATTTTATTGGCCTAATATGAAGGGCGAAACAATAGAATACTTGGCTAGGTGCCAAGATTGTCAGCAGGTAAAGGCCGAACACCAGCATCCAACCGACCTATTACAACCATTACCGGTACCAGAATGGAAATGGGAGACTATATCGTTGGACTTTATTATAGGTTTGCCTAAAACTCAGAAACAAAATGATTCTATTATGGTGGTAATCGATAAACTCAGTAAATTTGCACACTTTATTCCTGTAAATTCTACTTTTAAAGCTATTAACATCGCTGAAATATTCATGAAATAAATTTTTAGACTACATGGTATTCCTAAAATGGTGATTTCGGATAGAGACGTAAAATTTACATCTTCTTTTTGGAAAGAATTGTTTGTAGGGCTAAATATTAATTTGAATTTCAGTAGGAGTTATCATCCACAGATGGATGGACAGACTAAACGAAAAAACCAAATTGTAGAAGATATACTTTGCATGTACGTAAGAACTAAACCGAGCAAGTGGGAAGACTACCTGCACTTGGTAGAATTTGCATATAACAATGGGTACCAAACTTCGGCTAAATTGAGCCCCTTCGAAGTACTGTACGACAAGAAGTGTACGACACCAATTAGATGGGACGACCCGGTTGATAGATTCATGGTTGGACCAGAGATGCTCCAAGAAATGGATAGTACGGTAAGACAGATCCAACAGAACCTAAAGGAGGCACAGGACAGACATAAAAGTTATGCAGACCAGAAAAGAAGACACTTGGAGTTTCAAGTGGGAGATCATGTTTACTTAAAAGTCAAAGCCCGAAAGAGTTCACTAAAGCTAGGGAACTGTGCCAAGTTGGCACCCAGGTTTTGTGGGCCCTTCGAGATACTAGCTCGAATTGGACCCGTAGCATACCAACTTGCACTTCCAACCAATCTAAAAATTCATAATGTATTTCATGTTTCTTTGTTAAAGAATTATGTTCATGACCCTACTCATAAGATCAATTTGAACTTGGTGCAGGTGGAACCAGAAGGAGAGTTCCAGGCGGAACCCCTGCGTATTCTGGACCGGAGAGAAATAACACTTCGGAACAGAGTTGTCGCTCAGGTAAAGGTGCAATGGAAGCACTTTATCCCTGAGGAGGCCACTTGGCAGTTGGAGGGAGATTTGCGGAAATCTCATCCAATATTGTTCCAAGAAAGGAATGAACACCCAAGATAACGTTTTATTGAAGGGGGAAAGGATGTAACATCCCCCAAAATAAATCATTTTTGAAATTGCAATTTCTTAGGAAATTTATTCCGTTTTTGGTAAATTCGAAATTGGAAATTTTTTTCCATTTATGGCAATTCCAAATTTCGAATTTGGTTAATTGTAATTAATAATTATGATTGTTGGGGTAGAGATCTGATTTGACCCAACTAACTACTTGGCTGTGACACTTGTATGAAACAAAATATTTTATAATTATTGTAGGAGGACAAATGGAACAACCATGTTGAAATCAACTGACCTCAGGGATGATTGTTACAAGTGGAAAATCAGGAATTTGGCCATGGGTTGCCCCTGAAAATCGGGGATTTGGAAAGCTGCGAAAATTCCCAAGAGGGAAAAAGACCTAGGAATTTTTGGTTTGGAATAAATAGCATATGTGAGGAAGCAGGACGTTGCCTAGTATGCAGGGAAATATTATGATACTTACTGCTATGAACACTACTGGTTGAGTGTGAGGAAAGGAGGAGACTACTTGATAACTGAAAGACATTTTGTTGAGGAGGAGTTCCGAGTTATCCCTCATGGACTCATGGTCAGGCTAGGGGGAGAACATGACAAGTGAGTTTGGTTGCCCTGTTCTATGGTTGGGAGGAACGTGGTTGTTCCCTTTGTCTTCCCACGAATTGGTTCAGATATGTTATTCTACCTCTCCTTTGGATGAATGTT
>ML832141.1:33630-53337 GCA_009831015.1 Picea engelmannii | reverse complement strand
TTTTCCCTTGCCACCTGTAGGGTTAGTGTCTTTGGGGTCTTTCATGCATTCTTTTTATCTAAAGAAAAGAAATCACAAGTGCTTTTGAAATCTATAGCTATCTTCCCCGGCAACGGCGCCAAAATGTTGGTCACTATAATTGCCTAATTGATTTTAAACAATCAAGTGAAACATAAATTATCAACCCAGGGAAGTCTTTTATTTCAAAGATAACCACGCACAATATATTCTCAATTCCAAAAACAACTTAGTGTTGTAGTAAAGAAATTTATACTAATTATACTTGCTTGAATGCACTGAAGCTCTGAATTAAATCACAGGAAAGTAACCTCCCTATTGCAATTCCTTAAAGATCAATCTAAGAATTCTGGATTACATTAAAATAACACTTGCAATGGGAAAGAACAACTATTTTGAAATCAGAGAACAGGACCCTTACTCTCAAACAGAGACTTCAACATTAACACTCTTTTCATGAAAACAATAATGTAGAAAACAATTAACTCTATCCAACAGAAAGCAAAGCCACCTAGTTCCTTTCTTTCTAAGCAGGAGCCTTGAGCCTTGTTTCTGTTTTAGCACACTTGTGAGGTTGAGGTCTACAGAGAACAAGGCAGTTTGATTCCTTCCTTTCTGAGCAGGGATCCCTAACCCAGTTTCTGGCTAACACCAATGAAAGCCTACAGAGAACAGGATGGTTTGGTCCTTTCCTTTCTGAGTAGGAACCCTTAACCCAATCCCTGGCTAACACACTTGCAGAGGTAAATGAGATCTACAGAAGACAAGGTGTTGTAGTTCCTTCCTGTCTGAGCAGGAACACTTTAACCAAATCTCTGGCTAGCACACTTGCAGAGGTAAATGAAATCTACAGAAGACAAGGTGTTGTAGTCCCTTCCTGTCTGAGCAGGAACACTTTAACCAAATCTCTAGCTAGCACACTTGCAGCAGTAAACGAATTCTACAGAAGTCGAGGTAATTGGGTTCCTTCCTGTCTGAGCAGCAACCTTTTAACTGAACCTCTGGCTAGCACACTTGCAGCAGTAAATGAATTCTACAGAGGGTATGATATTCTGATCCCTTTCTGTCTGAGCAAGGACCTTTAACCAATTCTCTGCTAGCCTCATAAAATCTTGACACAAGATTGCTAAATAAAAAGAATTACAAATTCCATTCAATAACTAAGACAGAGTCAGTAGTGTTTCAGCAAAGCGGAATCCATTAAAAACAGTGTTTCAGCAAACGACAGTTAAACAAAACATGAACAGAAATTATACTAACACACTTCTAACTAATGGGTGAATCTTGTGAAGAAGGTGGGCCCTCCCTTCTCACAAGATTCCCCTGGACGAGAGACTAGAGAAGGATACTCAAATCAGTCTTATATTCATCTGTTGAAATATCACATTACAATTTGAAAGAATAGAATACGTCCCGCTTCTATGGAGTTGCTTCAATACATCAAAACTTTGATATCTCGAATGGTGAATTCCTCTGATTTAAAGAGGAAATCCCTTCGATACAATCGTTACAATGCATATCTGAATCCTATCCTAAATCGGATCTTCTTTCTAAATCATCATAGGGTGTCCTATTCTCACACAACCGAATGCTAATACAAGAACTGAACGAGGTATTGCTGTTACGGCTGGTGTAACAGCTTCTTCTCATCGTTGCTGATATTGTTTCAGCATCGCAATTCACGGGTTGTTTCAGCCACGTGAATTGCGCTCTTGACTGTGTCGTCCTTGACCGTTAACTGTAACGGCTTGTGTTTCAGCATTGTTGGTTCTGGCGGTCTCCTCTGTGTTTCAGCATCTGCATCTCTAAGCTTTGTAGCAGCTCTGTGTCTCAGCCTCTGCGACTCCGGATTGTATGACAGTTCTGTGTTGCAACACTAGGGGTCTCGGACTGTATTTCAGCAACAGGGACCTCGGACTGTGTTTCAGCAACGGGGGCTTCGGTCTGTGTAACAACTCCGTGTTTCAGCATCTGTGACCTGAACTGTGTTTCAGCAGCAGGGACTTCAGACTGTGTAACGGCTCCGTGTTTCAGCATCTGTGTCTTGGACTGTGTTTCAACAACAGGCTTTGAATGCTAGTCTGCAGTCTAATCAATGGTTAAGTACAAAAGTGATGTAAAATATTATGCAAAATAGATTAAGCATATAGTAATGAGAAAGGACGTTGTATACCTTAGGATGATCATATGAAGTGATAGTATGAGTCTAAATACAGGTGATCAAGGGTATAATAATGGCAAAAGTATGGGAAAAAAGGTACATTGTGTGGTCCTAACAACTTTCGTTTTCAACTAGTGTGCATATTGGATCGAAAATTCAAGACAATCTAGAATCGTGCGGTAGGATTGGTAAACATCAAGTGGATGTATTATGATCCTGAGGATGAAACTTGGGAAAATGAGGATGCTATGCGGACAGAGTATCCACATCTCTTTGAAAAATTTTGAAATTTTTTAGCATACATGTGTATGTAATGCACTGAGGATAGAGCATAATTAAGAGGGGAATGTAATACCCCTAGGTCGAACCCCAAATGTAAATGTGTGTGTGTGTGTGTGTATAAGTAATTCCCCTAGGTCGAACCCCAAATGTAAATGCGTGTGTGTGTATATATATATATATATATATATATATATATATATATATATATATATATATATATATATATATATATATATATATATATAAGATGGTGAGTTATTTATATCAAGTCTTGGATTTAGTTTTATGCATGTTATCCCCTATCCTAGGGATAACGAAGGAGTCTAGGTCTTGAGGCCCACAGGTTATAGACATGGAGTATTGAGATCTAGACGACTTGAGCATGGCCTCGGAGGGCCCCTCTTTTCTTCAGTGCAGTCCATTCGTCACCAGTAGCATTATCCATCTCACCAGCCTGGTCCTGAAGTAGCGGTGGGTCTTTCTCCATGAGGTAATCATTTTGGGTATCATGGTATGTATCACTCTGATTTTTGAAGCACTTGAATATGTTATATTGAATCCTTATTCATTTCATGATGTTTACTTCGAAATTATGGTTTTTTTCTCGTTTATACCTAGAAGGGTAACATGGTGCCCTAGTAAGTTGGTTTCCCTTTAGGATGGGTTGCTACTAGGTGGGTCTATGAAAATTCATTGTTTGTTCCCTCCATACTTACCACTTTCCATAATTATTCCTTCCATATCTTGTATCCTTTTTTGGGCATTGGGACTGGCTATGCTAGGAAGGGTTGTACCTTACCTTGTGGGAAGAAGGGGCTAAAGGCCCAAAGGGTAAGAGTTGATGGAAAGAGTTAAAATCCAATGTTGAAACCTTTGAGATGCTTTGCCCAAGGATCCCTATGAAATTAGTGAAATGATTCTCAATAAGAAAATGGGACCCATAAGATACATAAAAACTCAAGGTATTAGTTAATGGATAGGAGGTCTCATCATGAGATGGCCTATTATGGCCATGGGCATGTAGTGGTATGACACTACCACCTATCTGGTCACCAAACCAGGGTAGTGGATCTTGGTGTCTCATCACGAGCCAATCTTCTCATTTCCGTGAAATGTTTGTGGATAACGTTGTCACCTCTAGTCATCAAGCCAAGACAGTGGCCCTCAACTATTCCCTTGAATCACAAAAGAAAAAGATCAAAATAAATAAAGCTAAGAATAAAAGGCAATGAATGGGTCAGGAAACAATTGCATTTATGATAAGGTGTATCTTTCCCTCTACAAAGGCACCCACATGTAAGACTTTACATTTCCCTGTTATTACATTCACCCCATACCCACACACTTACCCATACCACATCATATATTTACATGACCTTGATTAGATCCCACCTAGGAAACACCCCAAACTTAAGAGAGGTGAGCCCAATAGGACACCCTGAGACCTTCTCCAAACCTAACTTGTCAAATTGCATAACGTATTTGAGCATTTCTTTGGAATAAAGGGGGTTTGATGCACATATTTGGGTAATTTAATTATTGGATGTGATTTACATTCTATGATCCATGTGATTTATGAACCCTTGGAGGGTGTACTTGTTATTCCTGTAGGACCTTACCCTGTGGACAGGTACACATGAAGGAATGATTAGCTCAGACCTTCATTGGGGCTCAAATCCCACATATGGATGATGCAACCCCACCCAGAGGTAAGAATAAATTTAATATTTGTACCAGGAAAAAAGAAGGACGTTGCCTTTGGAGGTACCCTGGAAGACCTAGACCCAGGGAAACCTTTCTCTTCCACATGGACATTGGCCCTTGAGGGCCCTGGACATCACCATTATGACCCTAGATGTCATCCAGAGCTAGGGATTTCATTTTGGAGGCATTTATGGGTTTGGTGGAATGTGTGGGCATCATCTGGGGCCTCTAGAGGACAGGTGCCCTACATTTTAGGCTCAATGTTCTACCTTTAGGCCTCAATGTCACCCTAGAATGGCATGATGTAACCCTTGGAGGTGTCTTTGGATGCTAATTAATTTTTATTATGTCAAAATTGAATTTTATTGTAAATTGGCCAAGTCGGCCTTATTGTTTACCTAAAATTAATTAATGGTCAAAGTTTTCTATAAATAAGCATAAATCACATTCATATTGATCATCACAACTTCTCATACAAGAGAATGTTGGAAGATTGGTTGTTTTCATTGATGTCAACCCTAGTCATGGGTTTTGGACCGCAAGATTGATGAAGGTATTTGGACATGAAGGAAAATGTACATGCAGATATAACATCCATGGATGGATAGTATACATCATGTTGTTTCCAGTGGTATGTGGCATGCCACATGGATCCTCATGGTTGAGGAGAAATGAATTTTTAAAGATGACAAAGTGAATTGTACATGTAGGCCTTGATGATAATTAAAGAAAAGAATTACAAAATAAGAAAGTGTCAGGTCGACCCTAATGTTAAAATGAAGTGACATAAATGGTATAAATAAACATCATTATACATTCATTTGATACAAGTCAAATTTCAAATGGAATAAGAAGCAAAAGAAGGCCGGATTTGAAGGGAGGATGAAGTCTTTTGGTGATGTGTTCTAAGGTATGTTATTTTCAGACCATCTTACCATTTTTTCTATAACTTTTTTTCTAGAATGATTCAAATGGTGAAATAACTATGGTATTGATAATACATATCAAGGTACCTTTGGTAAAACATTTATCTCTTGATTCGCTATAATTATGGAGATACACTCTGTGGAAGATAGGGTTTGTGACCAGTCCTGAAGCTAGTCAATAAATAGGTGTTCCGGGTAAAACAATCATAACTTATTCATACAGAATCCAAATGAAGTGGGACCACTTCCATTGGAAAGAGTACGGACTTTAGTTTCTTTTATATGAGTTTTAGAATCGGATGTTAAATATTGAGCGCGGGGCATGTTGTACAATTTGGGTCTTATGAATAGACCAGAATTGAATAAAGTCTACCATTCTTTCTATAACCTCTTTTTGGGGAGGATTCAAGGAGTGAAAATTGGAGGAGTTTCAGAGAATACATTGAGTAATATTATCTACAGGATCAGAGTACTCCAAGAATTGAAAAATTTCAGAAATTGAAGAAGTCTCAGGAAGCATTATCAGGTTCTATGTGATGATTGGTTGATGGTGATGATTTAATGTAAAGTTTTATTATCTCTCATATATTCTTGGGTGGAAAGAAGGGGCATGGATGGAGATTTCAAATCTCTCTTGATATTGGAGGATTGTATCTTCCTCTTGGAGGTATATCCCTCCCTTTACATTTGGAAGTTGTATCTACCTTTGGAAGTCATTACTTCCCTTGAACAATAACCATTGATTATTTCTCATATATTTTGCATGGTGTATTGTGGTGTATTGGTGTAACTCTTATACTATTGTTCATTGCTCATTGGATATAGTTGAATGATTTAAGTATAAGTTGAAAAAGGTTTTTAAAATGTACTTGATACTGATTCACCCCCCTCTCAGTATCAACAGAGAAGAGGTCTAAAATGTATTCCCTAGTGAGGGATATTGGCTGAAATTGTGAGTCACACTCTTTTATAAGGCTATTTTTTGCAACTTGGATCAATCTTGGAAGTTTTTATGGTGGTCTTGCATGGTATTTTCATGATTATTCTTGGTTCAAGTAAGTAAAATATGCATTTTTGTAATCTATTGAATGGTTTGTGTATGGTTTTATTTTCTCGTACAAGATTATGAAATTGCATAGTATACTTAATGCTTGAAGTCAGGAACTTAAATTGCTACTTTCTTACTTTCTATTTTCCAAGCTTTTCATTGAATTAATATAGTAACTAGTGAAACCCTAGAGCCCTAAATTGCTAGCACTCTAAGGATTTTGACTTAGTTATCTTTGCATAAGTTTTACTCCATAAGAAGCCTAAGGAGAGAAAGATGTTAGGGCCTAGAATTTCCTACACCCTAGCATCTTGTCTCTTGAGATCAATGCATAGGGGGACTTAAGTGACTACTTCTCCTATGCATTTTCCCTCTTACAATTTTGTGCATTATCAAATTGATTTTCAACCTTAGAAGAAGTCGTCCATTTTGACTCCATTAGCCCTAGAAGGCACTAGTTCTTGCCTCTCTCTTGTTCAAGGATTGATCAAACACTCAAAAACTCTTCTCCTAATATTTTGATAACTATGTCTAAGCCTAGTTTATCCTAGATCACTAACTTATTTGTTGTTTTTATAAATGTTTGCAACAACCATGTAATTGCAGAAATTTTTTTGCATACTCAAAATTAATTGCTAACTAATCATTTCATAAATTACTAATGACAACTTATTATCATTCTACTTAGTCAATGTTATATTTTCATTGTATTTTCAAACTGTTATGAGGACTACTTGTTGTGGCTATTACATTTTATCAATTGTTGTTGTAAACTTATTAACTGCTGCAATTTTATATAAGCTAGCACTTATTTTCATTGTCCATTGTCTACTGAGGTGTTATTATCATATTTGTACTTGGAATTATTGTATATGCATGCTATATTTTCTTGTTCCGGGAAGACACATCAAGCACTTCATTAACCTCATTTTTAAGACATGGATTTAGTGACTTTGGTAACCAGTGAGAAGGAGGAATATATCTTGAACATAACCCTAATTTTCCATCCCTTTAGGTTACCAGGGATGCCTTCTCTTGGGTAGACCTTTCCTATCCATACAAAGTGGGGATTTCCTATTAAGGTGACATTGATAGGATATCCTATTTGTTATGACAATCTCCCTTACTTTCCTCAGACTTTGGGCAAGTACAGATTGTGCGATAACATTTTTGGTGCCATTGTTAGGGAACATTGAGTCAATATTACTCAACGACATTTTTTCGGTAAACCTTTCCCTCAAATATTTCATCTTACGAAGCTTACCTACAAACTCCACTGAGGGTGATTCCCTCACTTCCTTTGATAATCCTTAAGAGGGTATTTGGCGACTCCACTTGCCTTTTTCGAGGTGCAACCTTACTCTCAACTTTGTGATATTTCCAAGATATGGGATCATGGTGCCCTGGGAAAAAGTGTATCTAGCTTTTGATTTTGAAAGTTTTCAAGGATACCCACATTATTTTAATATAAAATGTTAAAAAACTTTTAAATATTTGGAGGCCTCCCAATTACTCAGATTGTAGAATTCTTTAAGTATATAAGTGATATAGAATTTGAAGGGGAGGATGTTCTCGTAAAATTGTTCGTACTTTCCTTGTCATCTTTTTTGAAATATTGGATTAAGGGTTGTTGTGAAGATAAAGGTATATAATCTTTCATAGACCTCATTAGTAGGTTTCTTGAGTTTGTGAAACCACAATTCTAGACATATGAAGATTCCCTTCAAAATCTCGCAATATCCCTAGAGGATAAAGGATTCACCATTGAAATTTTGGAAGATATTAGGGATGTATACCATACTCAATACCAATAACCCTCTGATATAGAAGGATATATTTATGAAAAAGGTTGTCAACACCCTAAAGAGGAGCAAGCTTTTTCACATGATTCAATAGAATGCAGTAAAGACTTTACTAACGAAGTGAGTTATGAGGATGAAGCACTAATATCCGCTCCTCTGTCCGACGAAGCTCTCCAATATCCTATCTCTTCTGCACAAGACAAAAAGAATGAGGTGAATCATTTTCCTTTCCCGGTTTTTTATGACACTTTGTTCTATGATTCAAAAGGTGAAGAATTAAAGGAACCCTTGGAAGAGCTAGGTCCTTCATTTTCTGATCAAAGAGAAAATATTATTAAAGAGATGAGTCTTGGGGATGATGTACTGGATGCTCTTCCATTTGATGAAGTCATCCAAGCCTTTGACGCTCCTACACACCAAGAAGTGAACATGGTAAGTTATTTCTCTTTCCAATATTTTGATGATGCTTTATTTTATGATTTGGAAAGTGAAGAAGTATTAGAGATTCCCTTGGATGCATTAAATCCTTCATGTTATGATAAATATAGTGGCATGGTTGATAATATTGATGAGTTCATACATGTTGGAAGACGTAAGTGGGATGTGATTGGTTCTGATGAGGATCCCATTTATGATATGGAAGGATATCTTCAAATGTTTCCCTTACAAAAATCACATGATGTTCTTAATAATTTTGACGTTTGGAAACAATATGATGATATAATTACATAATTTTTTCGAGCAACCAAGGATGACCCAGTGCAAATTTATCCTGGTGATTTTTGCTCATACATTGAGGATTTTGATGATTATCCCTTTGAGAACTTGGAGTTATTCTATGAAGAATATCATCAATCGTCGTTGTGCTCAAATTTTGATAAAGGTGAGGACGTTGGTTTCCTGAAGCAAGATACTTGTGATTTATTATTTTCTCATTTGTTGTTTTTGCAACTTAAAAGTTATGTCACATGTGAGATTGAAATCCTAGATTTTTAATTTTTCTAACATTACATGTATGTTGTGGTGAAACCAAAGGAACCTTTATTCCATATGTGGAAGTGGGCTTGACCATGAATTCTCATTTTCAAGTATTTGGTTACTTTAAAGTTTAGAGAGACTAGTAGGTTCAAGAGAGTTTCACATGATACTCAAGTGTGTAAGGAGTCAAACCTTTCATCCTTGTTTTTTTATATACTTGTGGATGGAATATTTATTTGAATATCATGATGTAATTAGGGTAATTATCTTCATTTTTGACTTATATGGGTTATATTGATGCATCTTCTAGGCCAAATCAAGAGAGGTTCTCCTTGTAGGCCTAAGTAACTTTCCAAATATAATAAATTGCTTTTACAAAACTCATATCATGACAATTTGTTTTTTTTATTTTTCTAAAATCAATTTTTTGTGTTGACTTTGTCAAACTATGTTTTCATTGATGTCAAAGGATTTATGTCAAAGGGTTGATGATAAGTAGTGTCTTATATGGACTGATGTGTTAACATTGATGTAAAGGTTGATCATTGTTGTATCTTTGTATCATTGATGTATTTTTATGGTTGATAGGAAGTACCAAATGGATGAAATCCAAAGTGGTTCCCTTATGGTGAAATCCCTCATGGGAAGATGCTTTTTGAAGTCCAAATGGTTAAGTGGTTGAGTCATCCTAGATCTGTGGTTAAGGAACCCAATTTTAGTTGAGGAATAATGTAATGAAGATCAATGAATTTGCAAGTGAGACTATTCTAGATGGATAGTGCTAGTCATGCCATCTCCTATGATATGTGGAACGTCACCTAACTCCTCACAGTTAGAGAGTTATGGCCATGTGAAGTTGGAGAACCCTCATGAGTTATCTAGAAGTCCCTAGAAGGTGAAAGAAGTAAAATTATTCTAGAATATCCTAGAAGAAGTGGACCAGTCAAAGTGGTTAGTCATGGGTTAAGTGGTTGCAACAGGAAAAAAATAAAAAATAAAATAGTTGCAACTAGAAGTGGAGAGGTTACTATTTGTGGATAAGTGGTTGTAAGTGGAAAAAGTGGTTATAAGTGGGTTATCCCCAAAAGAAGAAAGTTGGTTAGATAATAACCCCTAGAGGAGGCTACTTAGAGAAGTATAAATAAGAGAGAAATGATCTCTTATGTTAATGATTTATTTGAGCATATTGAAGATCTATTTTTGGTGAAAGGTTCATTGTAGGTACTCATGGACACATCAAAAGTTCTGTAAGTCTGAGGTAGCAAGGGAATTTGATGGAAAACTTTTTGGAGGATCAGAAAACCCTAGTTTTCTGAAGTTGTACACAGGATGCAGTGGGCCAGGATGCATACATACACAGGCTGCAGAAGGACACATACACTTGTGTAATAAGCACAAGTCGCATATATTTGAAAAGGCTATGAAAATCTTGAGTAGATGCTAGTGTCAGGATCTCGAAGTCTGAACAAAGTTCCTAGGATATCATTTTATAGGTTCAGATCTACTACATAAGTTCTAGTATTGTTATATGTTGTATTTATGCTTAGATTTATTCATGGTATGGTGAATTCTTGAAGCATTTTTTGGATGGCTTTTATGATGTTTGGATATGATAGATGTTGGTTGGTTGGTTGAGTGGTTTTGTTCTGATATGGTTGAGGGATATCTATGTTGTGTGATGGTGTATGCATGAGGAACATGCATCGGTTGTTGGATGGTATAGATTTGTTTTTGGTCGGGATGGTACAAGTTGGGAAGTGACAGGCTAGTTCCAATGATAGGCCACAAGTGGATGTGATAGAGGCAATAAGGGTCTAAAGGGACAGAAGTTTGAAGTTTCAAAAACCCTCGTTTTTTGAAGGTGTACATGAGTTGATAGTGGAGGAGGTCATGCACATACGCATGTTGTAGTATAGATAGGTTGTGTACATACATGTGTTGTAGTATAGATAGGTCACATACCTGTTGACATATTATTTATGTCTACACATTGGGTCTTGTACTTGAGGGTTGGATTCCACACATCTCGGTTGGTACTGAGATACACAGGTTGGATCTTACATTGAGATTTGGTTCTCTCTTGGAGTTCGTGCTCCTTTTTCAATAGGTGCTAATAAACCCTAGAGATTGTATTCTCATGTAACACTTAATACAAAAGAAACTTACACATATATTTGGTGTTATTTGTGTTCATTATGGTGATGGTTTAATGTTCTCTATTATTCATGAATGTTGATATATGCAAGTAATCAATTGAGAATGAATGATAATTTTTTAAGGTGTTGCTAACTAAAGTTTTGTAAGAAGTGTAAAAAGAGCCTCACACTAATTCACCCCCGCCCCCCTCTCAGTGTGGTCAGTGTGTCCAAAATTATTTTATTTATACATATTGTATTCTCATATTTTTTTCTCTTATGAATTGAAGAGGAACTGATGTCAACAACAATCTATGTGGGTGCAAGTTTTTGCAAACAAATTTTATGATCCAATGCCTTAAAAATGATAAGAAACCGATAAATTACAGTCCATTTTGAGGGGGAAACTGCCCTTACAATATATCCACTTTAGAACACAATATGAGTTGAGATACAATGATCTTAAGACTATCTCTCCTTGGTGTATATATATAGGAGACAAAGGGTACAATTATAATGAAATGGTGCGATGAAGGGGTTCAGAGCCTACATACACATATAATACAAGAAATGTAATAATTCAATAAGTGGTTGTATACATAACATGGGGATATTTCTCGGGCTTAACATTCCCCTCCCCTTCAAAAACATGTTGTCCTAAACACTTGAATAACCATTGATTATTATGCATGAAGAAAACATCTTACCATGTTTCCTCTTCCACTAGTAGGTTCTTCCATTTGATAAGGTACTCTGTGATTGCTCGATTTATCAACTCCTTAATTCTTGTTTCAAGGATTTTTCTGGCTCTAGTATGATTTTTCCTTCTTCATTGATCTTTGGTAAAATAGGTTGGACTAGGATCTTTCTCTCGATGACCTTGTTTAAGCAATAAACATGGAAGATTGGATGTACATGTGAATATGGAGGTAACTCCAATTTGTAATCCATACTTCCAATCCTTTGCAAAACCTTAAAGGGTCCATAATATTTGGGTGCTAATTTATTGTCCTTTTGTTGTTTGAGGGAAATTTATTTGTATGGTTGTCACCTTAGAAATACCCAATCCCCCATTTCAAATTCCCTTTTACTGTGATGATGATATGCTTTTGTTTCATCCTATTTTGTGCCATAACCAAGTCGTCCTTCAATAGTTTGAGGACCTCTTCTTGGTTCCCTATGTGGTCCTCCACTGCTTGAACATTTGTATTCCCTTTCAAGGGTAATGTGATGGATGGAGGATGATATCCATAAAGTGACATAAATGGGGACATTTTTTATGATGGAAGGATGCGTTGTACCTACATTCCACCAAGGAAAACCACTTGACCCTTTGTGTTTGTTTATAAAATGCAAAGCAATGAAGATATCCTTCTAGAAATTTATTCACAATCTTAGTTTTCCCATCATATTGAGGGTGGTAAGATGAGCTATGAGTTAATTGAGTACCCAAACAAGAAAATAATTTAGTCCATAAATTTCCAGTGAAAATTGAGTCTTTGCCACTTACAATAATCGTCATGACTCCATGTAGTTTTTGAATTGTTTCCATGAATTTTGTTTCTATTGTACTTTATTTAAAAGGATGAGAAAGAGAGAAAAAATGAGCATACTTTGTTAGTCGATCCACTACTACCATGATGACAGTCTTTTCTTCGAATTTGGGTAAACCTGTAATAAAATCCATTGAAACTTCTTCCCAACGTTGGACTGGTATAGCTAATGGTTGTAGGAGACCCAGAGTCTTCATTGTCTCTCCCTTGTTCTATTGGAAGACAAAACATTCAGACACAAACATTTGAACATCAGTTTTAAGACCTTCCCAGAAAAAATCCTTCTTGATCATGTGGTATGTTTTCAAGAATCTTGAATGTCCCCCTTATAGGAGAAGTGTGTAATTCCATAAGGATGTTTTGTTTGAGTTGGGAATTCTTACATAAGTATAGGCGATCATGATACCATATCAATTCATTATTCCATACCAAATTATATATTGAATTGGGGTATTCATGTAGTTGTTGAATGATCTTCGATACCTCTTGATCTTGATTCTATTATGTCCTTGCTTCTTCCACCCAATTAGATTGCAGGATAGAAATAGCACATAGTGAAAATGTTGTTTCTTCTTCTTTCCTGGAAAGGGAATCTGCAACAACATTATGTTTTCCTTTTTTGTAGATAATTTCAAAGTCATAACCCAACATATTTGTAGCCCATTTGTGTTGCTCTTCTGAATATAATCATTGCTCCAAGAAGTACATCAAATTGTCATGATATTTTTTTACCTTGAAGTGTCTTCCTATTAGGTAGGGGCGCCATTTCTAAACTACATGTAGTATGGCCAACATTTCTTTTTCATAAATGGGTTTGAATAAGTTTTTTCCTTTAAGTTGGTTACTTTCAAAGGCAAGGAGCCTTCCTTTCTACATTGAAACTTCACCAATTCCATGGCTTGAGGCATCACACTCCACAATAAATGTTTTTGTAAAGTCAGGTGTGGCCAAGACGGGAGTTGTACACATAGCCTCCTTAATGTTTTTCAAAATCTTTGGTTGCTTCTTAGATCCAAGAAAATCCTTCCTTCTTTAATAATTCCATTATAGGTGTTCCTATTTGACCATAGTTCTTGAAAAAATTGTGGTAATATCCTATCAATCCTAAGAATCATATAAGTTTCTTCAAGTTTTTGGGAATTGGCCATTTCCTCATAGATATACTTTTGTTAGGGTCCCCTTTTACATCTTCATGAGATACAATATGACCCAAATATTCCATTTCTTGAAACCCAAAGGAACACTTGGAAGGCTTTGCATAAAAAAATTTCTCTTCCAATAGTCATAATACTCTATCAACATATTGTACATGCTCTTCCCAAGATTTGTTGTAGGTTAGTATGTCATCAAAAAAGACTAACACAAATTTTCTAAGGAAGGGATTGAAAATAGGATCCATCAAGATTTGAAATGTGGAAGGTGCATTAGTAAGTCCAAATGGGATAACCAAAATCTCATAATGACCTTCATGTGTTCAAAAAGTTGTTTTAGGAATGTCTTCCTACCTCATTTTGATTTCATGATATCCCGAACAAAGTTCCAACTTAGTAAAGAATTTTTCTCCATGCAATTTATCTAATAATTCATCAATGACAGGGATAGGAAACATATCTTTGATGGTCATTTTGTTGAGTTGTCTATAATCTGGAAACATATGCCATGAACCATACTTTTTTGTAACCAACACCACTGGTGAAGAGAAATAGCTTTGGCTATTTTGAATGATGTCAGCCTCTAACATTTCTTGACTCATGCACTCAATCTCACTTTTATATGCATATGGATAACTGTAAGGCCTAATGTTAGGTGATACACTTCCTAGTTGCAAATGAATCACATGGTCATGATCTTGAGTGGGTGGAAGGCCCTTAGGAATTTAACCAAATACCTTGGAATGATTATTGATCATTTTTTGGATATTTGATGGAGAAGGGGTTATAGATGTTTGAAGATCAAGTGAGAACAATTGTGAAATTACACCCTGGTGTCCATTTCTGAGTAATCATTCCATGCTATTAGAGATTATCACTTTAGATGGTTTCCCTTGGATACCTCTAAGCTCAATTTCCTTCCCATTTGAGGAAAATATCATGAAAAGATTTTGAAAATCAAAGGCCACTATTCTCCATGATTGCAACCATTGGACCCCTAATACAACATCAACACCCCCCATTTATATGGAAATCATGGGGCTATCCAAAAAATACTTGAAACTCTGGTGCAGGATATACAAAACAATTGAGATCTTTTGCTAATTTTTAATTGATGAAATTATGGGTGATACCAGAATCAATCAATATTGTTACCTTTTTCTTTTTGACGTATCATTGTATATTTAGGGTTTGTGGAGTAACGATGCCAGCGAATGCATGGAAAGATATTGTTGGAGTAGTCTCTTCTATCTCTGGGTCTTGTGATAGTTCCAATTCCTGATCTTCTTCCTCTTCACAAACTATGTAGAATAATTTATTCTCACCGCATTTATGCCCCTTACTATACTTTCTATCACAATTGAAACATAGTCATTTTTCTCTTCTTTCATCCATTTGTTGATGTGTCAAACTTATTGGTTTAGGTACGATATCTTCTTCCTCTTCATAGTCTATGTAGAACAATTTATTCTCACCGCATTTATGCCCTTTATTGTACATGTTGTCACAATTGAAACATAGTCCTTTTGATATTCTTTCATCCATTTGTTGAGTTGTAAATCTTTTTGGTTGAGGTATGTTTATCTTATGACGCCCAAAACGATCTATGTTTCCAATGCTAGACTTGTGTGTAGCCTTATTTTTGGCATGAATATGACGATCATTTTGCATGGCTTCCTCAATATTTGTAGGTTGTCTTAAGAAAATCTCATGTTTAATGTCTTCTTTTAATACACCCATGTAAGATTCCAACAAGTGTTCATAACTTATGTTATCCACCCTTATGGCCAATACTTGGAATTCTAAATTATAATGTTCAATATCACCTAGAATTCACCAGAGTGTTTGGTTCTTGTTAGTTGACTAAAGTAGTCATGTTCCCAAACTTTCCCATATTGTGCTTATAAGTCTCTTGTAAATAAACCCCAAGTGTAGTGATATAAAGGGGGATTCCTTTTCACTATCCATTTATACCATTGATATGGTTTTATCTCAAAGTTCAAGGTTGGTATGTGAATCCTTTTCTTATCATCCATAATATTATGTAGTTCAAAATATTGCTCTATTTGGTTCACCCAAGTAAAGACCTTTGTACCATCAAACTTTTTTAATTCAATTACTGGAAAGTTGAATTTAGGACCCCCACCATAATTAGCTCCACTATTAGAGTTAGATTCAGTATTTGAAAATGACTTATTATTGACAGTTTGTTCAACATGAATATTTCCTTTATTTTCATGATTCCCCTGTGTTTTGGTATCTCCTTTAGGGAGTCTCTCATCTAGATCTTAACAGATGGAAGACATGGAATTTTGCATTTCCTTCATGGAATTTTGTATTTCTCATTTATTTTCATCCATATTCCTTTCTATTTGTTGAATTTTTCTTTGTGAGTTTACCCAATTATTAGAATTTTCACTCAATTGACTAAGTTGTTCCTCCAATTTTGAAAACTTGTTATGTTTGTCCTCATTTTCTTCTTGAGTCATAGAGGATACTTCTAGAGGTTTAATTGGTGTTTTCACCTTTTTGGGACCCATATGGAGTAATAATGATAATACTCCTCTATTCTATATTTATCACAAATTTCGAATCACCATAAATAGATATTCCAATAAAATGTTATGCCAATTGTTAGTTATGTACCTTTAAAACCTTAATTTGAAGTCTATCCTCATGGCTGATCTTCCTTCTAGTGCATCTCTAAAATTTCAACCCTTCTCAGTCTGAAATTTTGTTCTATAGTCCTCTGATATGTCCTCTCTTCAATTCCATGGGTCTGATCAAGATTGGATGTGCCAAGTGGAAGTTATGGTAACTTCCCCACACCTTACTGATTTTTGGCCTTTCCTGGAAAGATAACTTGTAAAGCATGCCCCGTGCATAATAATTGATACAAAATTCTAAAAATTGTACCATAAATACTACAGACTGTCCATTTTCCAATGCCACTAGTATCACTCACCTTGTATCCTCCCTGAAGAAGATGTGACTATTTTACCTGGAACACTTGTTTGAGACTAGTTAATAGGACTAGTCAGATACCCTATCTTCTACAGGGTGTATCTTCGAAAGTATGATGATACAAAAGTTGAAATTTTTACCACATATACCTTGATATTTCCTTTGAATCGCCTCCAATTTCCATGGTCTGAATCATCCTAGAAAAAAAATGTATAGAGAAAATGCTACGATGACTTTCTTGGATAAGAATACCCCTAGGATCAATGAAATATGATACCAAATGGTATGATCCAATGCCTTAAAATGATAAGAAATCAATAAATTATAGTCCACTTTGAGGGGGGGGTTCATTTACAGTATATCCATTTCATAACATAATATGAGTTGGGATAAGATGATCCTAAGACTATCTCTCCTTGGTGTATTTATATAGGAGACAAAGGGTACAATCATAATGAAAGGGTGCAATGAAGGGGTTCAAATCCTATATACAAATATAATACAAGAAATGTAATAATTCAATAAGGATATTAATAAAGGGTTTTATACATAACATGGGGATTTTTCCCCCGTATGGGGTGTTATTGTGAATCAGGTGTGAAGTGGATCAGACAGAAGGCGACCACCATGGCACCAACCACCACCATGCATTCAAAACAACCTTGCGCCTATCAAGGCGCCATTAATCTCAGTGCGCACTTCTTTGGCTATCTGTCCATTCGATGGATCAGAGCCATAAACCATACTTTACTCAACTCATGCTTGTATTCCTCCACCAATGATTTTGGCATTATAAATTCCACCAGGTGTGCTCACAACTTCATTCATCCTCGGTTGAGTCCTCCAGCGGACCACCCTCCCCCTAGCTTCTCCTTCGTTACCTCTTCCTCCTTCATGTGCTTGATATCCTTCACAACATCTCAGACATGCCGAGACAAAGGGGGGAATCCAAACATGGCTCATATTGGCAGCCCGATCAACCGTGTGTGGCTCTCCATCCCCCTCCTGCACCCTCTTACAGTTCTTCTCCCTCATCACCTTCCTTGCCATCCTCTTTGACGCAGTCTAGCCACAACCTCCTGCCCCTCTCCTTGCCTTTTGCATGCAGGCTTGAATGGTTTTATCTCTCCTGAAACTCTCTAGGTTTCAACCCAGGGCCACTCTCAGATTTGGCCACCACCTTGTAGTGAATTCCTGTCGTTCCACCCAACTCGCCTGCGATCATGCTAGCCCATTCGCCCCCAGCCCAACCACACTACGCCCAAACACAAAGTGTGGGCTTTGGAGCTAGCCATGCACCATAACAAGAGCCTCACTCCTACACCAACTCAACATCAAGATCAAAATTGCAAGAGGGCCTTGTGATTCTACAAGGCTTGGTCTTTGAATTATGACAGGACTTGGACGACCTCCAATTCCAGATGGAGATCTTGGATGGGAAGGCAACGTTGTTCTTTCAAATGCTCTCATCATTGCAGGGAGCATGCCACCCCGCAAATGGAGAAGCAGATGCAACAAGGACTTATCCGTCGATTCTTGCGTCAGCTGTGCACGGGACTACGGAGGAGGAAGGGGCATCAGTCGAGGAGGAAGCAATACCAGTCACGGACCCAACGACCAATGCCACCTCCCTGGACACGTGGCCACACTACAAGCCTACCACATGATTTTCACAGGAGTCTCTATGCATGGTTAGCAGGGTGTTTAAATTTCATTTTTCCACATAGGGCCTATAGTCATATTTTGTTTGTTTCAATTATGTGAGTGTTAGATGAAAGGTCAATTCGGTCTCCCACATGGGGTTGCAATTTTTGTATTTAGACGATGCAATATTTATGACTGGCAACTTAAGACTTTGGTTCTTGACATGTTCAGTTGGCTAAACTGGTTTCCCCTCGGGGCAGTTCAGTGTTTACAGTCTGGAACAAAACGTTGATACTGTAATTTCTTCTTTTTGAAGGCTTTTTATACAATCTAACTTACAAAAACAAAAAACATGGGACTTTGTCTAGGGATTAACAATATAGAGCCATACTAAGGAAAAATGTTTTAACATCTCTGATTTTTTATATGTTTAGCATGTAAAGAGAGTGTCATGTGATGGCCAACTTATGGATAAATCATTTTTTACATGTTTTTACAAGGATAATGTTTAACACCATAGAAACACTTTTAACTTGAGTGTTCTTTGTGCTAGACTTTGCACTAATGTTTTTATTACCCTATTAAGAAAATAATATTTATGATTGAAATCCTTTGATAATTGAACTTGTAGTTTCACATGTGAACTTAGCACAAATATATTGGATAGTACTTTCATATTTGACATTCTTCTACAATAAATTTTTATTGAGTGCACTTTTATTCTAGGATATTTAGCTTCTAGATGGCTTTAAGCTTGTACACCATGTCATCCTAAGTGTATATTTTCAAAGCATGCGTGCTAATATTTTTTTATTAGCATAGCTTCTTTTGAAATAAGTTATCATAACTTGTGTATAATTACTTGTTTTTGTGGGTTTATTTAGATGCCTTGTTTCTTGCTTTGCAGTCAACATAGTTACCAACTTAATGAGAACTCGTTCTAGTTTTTGGGGGGGTCAAGTTTTTTACCCTATTTTTAAAAATGGTGGTACTGGTAGCAACCATTTTTAGGCGGGTTTTTGATATTTTAAATTTTATGATACATAAGGTTTCCACTCTTTTTTAAATGCTTGTTTTTTCATCTATTTTCAAATGGTTCAATTTTTTTTCTCAAGAGTGTTTTTTCATCTATTTTCAAACTTTTCTATTTTTTTTATTTATTTTTTATTCAATGGTGTTTTTAATCATATTTCCATGGTTCATCCAATGCTAAAAATGTTGTACACTATTTATTTTTTTTAAATTAATATTTTCACATAATTTTGTGTCCTTAATTAATGGTTCCTTACTTTTTAAATATAGTGTAAAATATCATTTTTAACACATTTTTTACCTTTACTT
>ML832141.1:2557-33092 GCA_009831015.1 Picea engelmannii | reverse complement strand
ATATATATATATATATATATATATATATATATAATAGAAAGATATGATTTTTTTCATATCTTTTTAGTTTTTCACCATTTTGTTAATATTTTTTTTAACTTTTTTTTTATTAATTTGAGTTTTGAATATATTTTTTTAAATTTGTTTGTCTTCATTAAAAAATCTATATATTTTTTTAAGGTTTTTTCCTTTCTCTTTATTTATTTTTTAATGTAAATTTAAGAAGAAAAAAGAAAGATAGTAAATAAATTTTCAAGTGACCATGTAGGATCCAATTTTGAGTTTTTTATTCGTGTAGGCATTTGTTGTCAAGGCCATAGTTTCAATTAGGTCATAATTAGTTGCAATTTTAACATTTAGAAAAAACATTTTGCTTTAAGTAGTGTCACGTTTTTATTTAGATGTTGATTTTAAGGTTTTTCTAAGCAACTATTTTATGTTTTAAGACCATTCTTGAAAAAAGTTGTAATTTTGACCCGGTTAGAATAACTAGTGTTATCGGTAGCACCAATTTTTGATTTAGGGGTTGATTTTAATTTTTTTTTTATAAAACATTTGATCCTTTAAGCCTATGCTTGAAAAAAGTTGTACTTTTGACCCGGTTACAAAAAATGGTGCCACCGGTAGCACTACTTTTTTATTTGGGGGTTGATTTTCAGTTTTTTTGAGAAACCATTTGATCGTTTAATCTCATGCTTGAAAAAAGTTGTAATTTTGACCCGGTTACAAAAAATGGTGCTACCAGTAGCACCACTTTTTGATATGGGGGTTGATTTTCATGTCTTTTATGCAAAAGTATGGGTTTTAAGGGATAGAGTTTTCATTTTGAGGTCATAATTCTCATTAAGTTGGTAACTTTGTTAGTCACATAAGATGGTAGGTAGGGTACTTTTATTGATGTGGATTCCCCTTAAATCATACCTAATACTACCTTAAAGGCTTGTGGACAAGACTATTGTTTTTTCGATGTTATCTATGAGCTTGAACATGGTCATCTTTCACGGCTCTCCACTTCAAAAGGCCCTATTATACTTCAATTTGTTGATTTATTTTTTTATTGTCCTTTTTCTATCCTTAATATTCCCATTGTCAACTAGAGCCCATTATTTTGATTCCTCAATTATTGTAAGTTGTTTCAATCTTTATGTTGTGTTTTGGATTTGCTAATTTCTATGCTTTTCCCGTCTTTTGGAACACGTTAATAGTATATTTTAATGTAATTATAAATTGTTTATTTACAAGAAAATCATTCATAACACATCATCAGAATCACAAACATTTAGATAATGAAAAATTATGGCATCCTATGAGTGTTTGACATGATTCATCAACATTGCATTTCATTGACTAATGCAGGTGGTTTGTTTTTTCCACCAACTATTAGTTTAATTTCTAGATGCTCCTAATTTCATTCCAACTATCCCACTATAGATATTCTAAGTTGACAACAAAGTATATTACAACCCCATGCTAGGAGAATGCTTTGAATATCCAAACTCAATAAACCACTTTTGAGAAAACCCTTGAAAAAGAATTATATTTTTAGGATTTTTTTATGAGTAGTTGTTGGAGTAATGAAGGTAATCTTTGTTCTAATTTCTCAATTTTGATGTGTCTACTTTCAAAATTCTAAGAAGATATACAATAGTTTGGATGAAACAACTAGGAAGTTATAGATTAGAATCCCATGGTCCCTATTTGCATATCCTTTCTACCTGGCGAAAATGTGTTCTCTTTTAGTTTTTCTAAAAAAAATTGTAACACACCCACGACGGGGAGTAAAACAATTTCCATTCTTCTTAAGAAACAATACCCTCATTTGGGGTCCCTCTTCCATTATGCTCTTCCATATCTTTCCAACCATGATCTCCATGTCTCGAAACAAGCTCAGAGAAGGTAGGTATCCGCTCCCAAGATCTTCGGGTTGTTTCATCACCCTATATTGCATTTGACTGGAGCTATGTCCAGACGCCAAGACAACAAGCGCCAAGATGACCACCATGCAAAATTCTTCAAAGTAGCAACCCTATGAAGTTCACTACTTGACGTTGCATGTCCTCAGGGATTTCCACAACCCTGATTTACTTTGGGTTTTCAGCATTCAGAAGTTTCAAACATTCCTACACTGCTTCCCTCCGAAGTATTTTGTACCCAGAGTTACAGGTTGAATGCCACGCGTCCCTCTCAATCAACGGCTCAGTTCCACTTCGGGGCTTCGACATGCAGGAGTCGCGGATGCTCACACCACCTTTTCTCCCAGAATTATTTCACCTGAATTCAACGATCAATCGACGCACATTTCTTTCAAATCAACGGTCACTATTTACTTTGGGAGTTATCAACTCTCGTGAATCCACCTTCCTCCAAAGTGGCTATCTTCTGAAATGGAATATCTGTTGACACCTGTCCTCATTTGATGAATGGATCAGATGAACTTTGACTCTCCAGCCTTCGAGAGTCCTTGTTTAACACATTCCCCTTTTTCCAGAGTGACTTTCCTCCGAAGTGGAGGATCAGACAACACCTATCCCTTTTAGCTTGGACGACTTAGATCTTCTTCAGCTCTTTGGGCTTCGGGAGTTTCCACCTCCCCAGACTTGCCTTCTTCTAGAGTGTTTACACCCAAAGTTGATGATCTGTCGATGCGTGTCTCCCACAAATCGACGACTGTAAGCCACTTCGGCTCTTCAAGCTTTGAGAGTTTCAACATTTCCACACTCGATTTCTCCCAAAGTGTTTACACCCGAAGTTGATGATCTGTTGATGCGTGTCTCCCACAGATCGACGACTGTAAACCACTTCGGCTCTTCAGGATTTGGGATTTTCAACCTTTCAACATTCGCTTTCTCCGGGAATTCTTACACCCGAAGTCGACGATCTTTTGACATGTGTCCTTTCTCCCAGATTGACTACACAGAAGGACCCCATTACTCCATGGATTTCCAAAGGAACTCACAACTATCCACCTACAAAATTTTCTAGGTCTGACGATCAAGATCCGACCAATATCGATGTGTTCACCGATTGATGGTTCACAGTGATTACGGGGGCCCAATGTGTGCACTCTTTGTCAGATATCTCAACCTCTGTAATTTGGAAAGTACTTGCCCAACTCAGTCTATGCATGGTCGTTGATCTTCCAACCCGACAATATAAATGGCGTTGGTGAATTGCAGGCCGTGAACTAGCGCATCTGCTAATTTCACCTTCATTCTCTACAATGATTCCCCATTATCGATATTCATTCACAGATCGACAGTTCACAGTGATTGCAGGGTCCAATCTCTGTAATTTGGGAAGTTCTCACCCGAATCTAATCTAATCTTGGTCATTGATCTTCCAACTCAACGATATCAATGGCGTTGGTGAATTTTTGGCAGTGAACTAGCACATCCACTAATTTCACCTTCGCACTCTGCAATGACTTCCAACCATCAATTTAATCGAACGGCTGGTGTTTACTTCGTTAACTCCAGTGGTATTTGAGTCGATCTGACAACTGGGACAGATCCTCCTCTCGGTAAACGGCTCACATTCATCTCTGTTGTCGAGTTCTTAAGTCATCTATGGATCTTGTTACTCCGGTAGTTCGGGTAAATTTGACTATTGCGAAATTTAACATCTCAGATATTTGAGCTCTCGAATTTCTTAAACCTTCATGAGCTAACTCCTTTTAGTTCAGGGTTCCACTTCCTAGATCTAGGTCACATGGACCTTCGAATGACGCTTAGGCTATGAACTCTACTCTTAGCCAGGTTTTTGGTTAATGACTTGGGCGCGAGTTCAAAGTCTCTTAGAATGTTGGTCTAAAGGATATGCCTCCCTAACTTGTAGAACTTTAAGCTCTAAAATAAGGCAAGGTAAACTCATGAAGTTACCAAAACGGTAGCAGTGCCAAGAGGCTTGCTCCGACTCTAGAACCGTGATGTAATTCCCTGGAGAAACACCTTCGAGGGATTAAACTGAAGCATATGGAAAATCAAGCAGAAGCATAAGTTCCCATGGGGACAAACGCATACTCATAACTTAATCATTTCATTACAAAAAACATGTATAGACATATAAATACACGCATGCATCCATTATTTCCAATTCAAAGAACAAGGCATGAAAACACTTATCAGAACCATGAGGCATGATGCGACTGCTAAAAGGGTGGCTCGTTTCCACCCAACCATATGCTCGGTCACTCCAGATGGCTTTACCACTGACCACCCTCAAGCCTAGACCATGATGTGTTGTGATTCAATCTCTCTCTTCCATATCAATGGAAGTTAGGGATGAAGGTTACTCTCCTTCTCCCAGTACAGAAATATATAGGGATGAAGGTTACTCTCCTTCTCCTGACTCAGTCTCTATTTTCTATGATCGAAACTCACTTTCCTCTTTCAGTCCTTCCTCGGACCCGAGAGCTTCGGCTCTCATTTTTGCACTCTTTGGAGGTCTTCCCCCACCCACCCCACTTCATTTCTTCCCTTCCTCGGCAAGATTGTGTGTGGCTCGAATTCCCAGTCTGTGGTCAGAAATGGAAGCCTTACTGATGGGCAGTCTGCCACATCCTCTCATTAACTCTTGAGGAGGTCTTCCCACCTACCAGCCTGACTGTAATTCATTCATGGGTTAGAGGGTTGTTCTGATCCTGAGAAATTAAATCCATCAAAGTACTGGTTCGGTGGAGATTAACGCGACCATTCCTGATCCCCTCCACCATATTTTCATGGCATTCATGGTTTCTCTTAGCACATCCCCTTTCCAGCAGACATGCAACGTGCATCCATTTTCTATTAAAATAACAGAATTTACATTAATTGACCTTTTATACAAAGGTCCATCAAATCAAACATTCACACCTTTGATTTTGTCATAGTTCCTTGGCCAATATAGTTATATTTACAAACTGGGGGAAACATGGTGTTACAATTCCCTCCCCCTTAAAGGAACATCATCCTTGATGTTCGATCTGTCAACATAATATGTATATACAGGAGTAAACAAAATCGGATATGCCTATCTCATTGCATCCTCTATTTCCCACATAGCCTCATCTGGGCCAAAGTGTTTCCACTGCACCTTGATCTGTGTAATGGTTTGGTTCCTGAGTGAGGTTTCCTTCCTATCTAGTATGCATTGAGGTTCTAGCAGGAATTCTCCCTCCGGCTCCACCTAGATCACAGACTAGTAAATTATATTATTAGAATCATGTACATATTTCTTCAATAATGAAACATGGAACACATTATGTGTCTTTACTATAGGAGGGAGTGTTATCCTATAGCCTAAAGGTCCCACTCTATCTAAGACTTCAAAGGGTCCACAATACCGAGGTGCCAGCGTGGCACAAGATCCCATTCTCAAGTAACTTTTCCTGGGTCTAAATCTGAGATAGACATGGCCTCCCATCTTGAACTCTCTTGGAGTTCTCTTTCTGTCACCATAACTTTTCTATCTATCTTGAGAAATCTTGATAATTTGCTTTATCTGAATCACTTGTTGTTCCATTTATTTCAGCATGTCAGTCCGATTGTAATTATGTCAACTGGATTACTCCAACTGATTGGGATCTTGCATTGTCTACCATAGAAGGATTCAAAAGGGTTCATCTTCAAGGATTCTTGATATCCATTGTTTTAGGAAAACTCTACCAATGGTAGGTATTCTTCCCACTTCTTAGGTTGATGCATTACATGAATCCTTAACATTTCTTCTAGTATTTGGTTTACTCTTTCTATCTATCCATCAGTTTGAGGATGATAGGCTATGTTGAACAACAATTTAGTCTCAAAACCATCCATTAAGGATTTCCAAAAGATTGAAGTAAATTTGGTGTCTCTGTCAGATACAATTTCCCTAGGCATGCCATGCAGTATGAATATCTCCTTCATGAAGATGTTGGCAATATATTTTTCCTTGCAAGTTGACTTGACATGAACGAAGTGGGCAGAATTACTCAGTTTTTCCACCACAACCATGATGGCATCATTTTTCTTGGTCAATTTTGGTAATCCAGTGATGAAATCCATGGATATGGTTTCCCATTTCCATTCTGGGATGGGTAGGGGTTGTAACAGCCCTACCGAGTGTCGATGTTCTATCTTAATTTGTTGGAATTCTAGGCACTTGGATAGATAGTTAGCTATGTCTTTCTTCAATCCATGCCAATATAATTGTTTCCTAGTTGCCATGATCATTTTATGATATCCTGGGTAGCCAGTATATGGTCTCTTGTGTAGTTCATCCATTATGAACCTCTTTGATTCGTCACAGTTTGGAATATACAATTTGTTTCTTTAGGTCAGCAGACCTTCATCAAGCATCTGGTGGCCTTCATACTCTAGCCCTGTAGGCTCTTTCCTTAGCTATGAGGTCATGGTCTTGAAGAATGCATATGTTTATTGTGCATTCCTGATTCTTTTCCTGACATCCGTTTCACAGGTTCTCACCGCTGCCAGATGAATCATATTTATACTTATGCTACGGGTGTCAACCACCCTATTTCCATTTCCTTTGATGTGTTTGATATTGAAATCAAACTCACTAAGGAGAGCCATCCACCTAGCTTGCCTGACATTGAGTTTTGGTTGATCAAACATGTGCCTCAATCCATAATGGTATGTCATGAGCAAAAACCTCCTACCCATGAGGCAATGCTTCATCATTTTTAAAGCATGCACTATGGAATCCAACTCTAGGTCATCGGTCACATAATTTATTTTATGCTCATTCAACTTCATGGACGTGTAGAAAATTACATGTCCTTCTTGCATAAGGACTCCTCTAAGTCCTTCCTTGTAGGCATCTATACACGTGAGGAAATAATTATCAGGGTTAGCAATCTTCAGCACGGGTGCATGGGTCAGGAGGTATTTCAGTTCTTGAAATCTTTCTTTGCATTTTGATGTCCAAGTGAATTTAACCCCCTTTTTCTGAAGCAAAGTGATTGGACAACCAATCTTGGAAAACCCTTTTATGAACCTTCTATAATATCCTGCCAAGCCTATGAAGGATCTGATATCAGATACATCCTTTGGGGAAGGCCATTCCATAATTGATTTGATATTGTTAGGGTCTATTGCCACCCCTTCTTTAGAAATGACATGGCATAATTAATGGACATGCTTCTAGAAAAAGTTGCATTTGCTACTTGGCGTAGAGATGATGCTCTTTTAGTACTTGAAGTACGAGTCTAAGATGTTCTTTATGCTCCTCTATGTTCTTGGAATAGATTAGGATATCATCAATGAAAACCAATACAAATTTGTCAATAAATTTGCTAAGTACATTATTCATCAAGCACATAAAAGTGGTGGGGGCATTGGTTAACCCAAATGGCACCACCACAAATTCATAGTGACCATACCTTGTCCTGAAGGATATTTTGTGGATGTCTTCAGCCTTAATTCAGACTTGATGGTATCCAAACTTTAATTCAATCTTCGAGAAAATGGAAGCACCTCCCAATTGGTCGAACAGGTCATCAATTCTTGGTAAGGGGTACTTGTTATTTATGGTTGTCTTATTGAGTTGTCTACAATCTATGCACAATCGGAGTGTGCCATCTTTCTTTTTCACAAACAAGATGGGTGCTCCCCACGGAGATACACTTGGTCAGATGTAGATTTTGTCCATCATCTCCTTTAGTTGTATCTTGAGCTCAACCAGTTCTGGCATACTCATCCTATAGGGCGCTCTAGATGCTGGTGTTATTCCTGGTGCAAGTTCTATCGAGAAGTCAATGTCTCTTCTCGGAGGTAGACCTAGTACCTCTTATGGAAACACGTATTTATATTCTCTTAATATCGAGTGGTCCTCTAGGTTTGGTTTTTCATCCTCAACAGATTCCAACACTTGTATTGCATATAAAGGACACCCCTTTCTACAATACTCTTTCATTTGAAGGGTTGATATTTATCTCACTGAGACACGCTTCTAAATCCCTTGGAGGGTTATCTCTCTCCCTTCTTCATTTACACATTATAAAGTTTTATGGTAACAATCCAACTTATTTTTATAAGCAACCAGCCAGTCCATACCAATCAACAAGTCATAAGATCCCAGGGGAAGTATGTTAAGGGTTGCTTGGGAGGGCAATCCATCCATGATGAATTGGCAAGTTGGTATGGCCTTTGCTACTTTTCTTTTGGTCCCAGTGGATATTTGTACCAACCACAGCTTAACATGTCTAACTGGTTGTATTTTACACTTATCAACAGTCTGAGGGGCCACATAACTCAAATTAGAACTAGGGTCAATTAAAATAGAAACTAGATGGCTGGAAATCATACCTTCCATATCCATCATTGAAGCTTGGTGGTCGGCTTGATTATTGTCCAGGGATGAATAAATTTGTGGCATGGTCCTAGCCACATCATTAACAGTGGTAGCTTCTTGGATATTGTATACTCTCTTAATTTTTTGTTGTCTATATGGACAATCTCTCAACCGATGTTCTTCTCCACAACCCCAACATTTTAAGGATTCTTTATTTGAGTTATCAGTCTTTCCTGGGACTTCCTCAAAAGGTTTATTTCCACTATCAGAGGGGAAATTTTTTTGATACACACTTCTAGTACGAAGGTTCATCCTAGAACCCTTCCCATAGTTCTTAAATCTTGAGGATTTAAACCCCTTCTTCTTGAATCCTGAACTACTCTTCTTCCTCCAGTCCTCGTGAGGTATTGCCTTATTCTCGAACTGTTCATAAAAATACCTTGCCTTCTGGATGGTCTCTTCTAAGGTCTTTGGTTCATCAAACTTGATCCTGACCTAGTAGTTCTAAGGTAACCCACTAATAAATCGTTGCACTTTTACCTTTTCATCCTTTATGTAGGGTACATACCTCAGTAGCTCAAGGAACTTATTGGCATATTCATCTATGGTGAGTTGTCCCAACCTGAGTTCATAAAAGTCATTAGTCTTCCCATCTATGTATTTCTCTGATAGATACTTCTTCCTAAAGTATTTCTTGAACTGTTTCCATGACAAGTCCTTCTCATGGACTCCTTTCACATTCCTAAGATCTTCCCACCAAATGGAAGCCTTTCCATTCAAGTTGAAGATGGTTATTCAAGCCTTCAAGTTTTCAGAGTAGTCATGGAATCTTAAGTATTTATTTAAACCAAGTAGCCAGGCTTTAGCCTCTTCCCCTTTCTTAATCTCTCCATCGAAAGAGGGTGGTTTGGCTTTCTTGAATTCTTTAGGATCACGAATTTTGGAATGCTTTCGCTTCTTTCCTTTCCTTTGAGACTGTGAGCTATTTTTTCTAATAGAATATCCCTCAGAGTTGCCAACTTCCCTTCCATAGGACTCTCCCGATGAGTGTCCCATGCCTCCAGGTTGGGCCTTCTTCGAGGTAGTTCTCCTAGTGTGGTCACTTATGGGGCCATGTTTTCAGATCTCAGGTGGATTTTGACTTCTCTTCACATGTCATTGGTCCACATGGTTGATTGCGGGTTCATGATGTAGTTGCCTCTGTATGTCAAATAATCTCTGCAGCAAGTCTGTATTAATTTGTGTTTGTTTTTCTTTCTCCTTTATCAATCTCTCGGTGTCGTCCTTGCAAATATGTAATTCGGCCTTGGGGCTCTTTACAGTTTCATCCACATTCTGAGGGGTTTCCATCACCCTCCTTTCATCAGATTCTTTGTCTCTATTATGAGAGCCATCCCCCACTTCATAGCACGCTACCATCCTTTAGACTTGAAGTTTTTTTCTCATGATTTATTGACTACTCGTGTGCTGACAAAACACTTATTGTTAGCCAATAGTCTATTAGTTTATGAACAATACACAATTCAAATTTCTTAAATGTACAAACAGACATCAGAAAATTTCATTCTTTTCCTTAATAAAAGTTTAACCAAACTCTTTAAGAAATAGGTAATATAGGGTGTCACTCTTTAAAGTACTCTAAATATGGTTTTTAAGTGACTCATTCATGATCCCAAGAAGGCCAACTATTGTAACCTTGCTCTGATACCAATTTGCAACACACCCACGACGGGGAGTAAAAATATTTCCATTCTTATTAAGAAACAATACCCTCATTTAGGGTCCCTCTTCCATTCTGCTCTTCCAGAGCTTTCCAGCCACGATTTCCATGTCCTGAAACGAGCTCAGAGAAGGTAGGTATCCGTTCCCAAGATATTCGGGTTCTTTCATCCCCCTATATTGCATATGATCACGGCTATGTTCAGACACCAAGACAACAGTCACCAAGATGACCACCATGTGAAATCTTTTGGAGTATCAACCCTTCGAAGTTCACGATTCGACGCTGGATGTCCTCAAGGATTTCGAAGACCCTGATTTACTTTGGGTTTTCAGCATTCATAAGTTTCAAACATTCCTACACCACTTCCCTCTGAAGTACTCCATACCCAGAGTTACAAGTTGAGCGCCACGCGTCCCTTTAAATCAAAGGCTCGGTTCCGCTTCAGGGCTTCTATGTGTGGGAGTGTTGGACTCTCACACCACCTTTTCTCCCAGAATGATTTCACCCAAAATCAATTATCAATCAACACACATCTCTTTCAAATCGACGGTCATGATTTACTTCATGAGTTCTCAACTCTTATGACTCCATCTTCCTCTGAAGTGGCTATCTTTCGAAATGGAAGATCTATTGACACATGTCCTCGACTGACAGGCGACTCAGATGAACTCTAACTCTCTAGCCTACGAGAGTCCTTTTTCAACACATTCCCTTTTTCCTAGAGTTACTTTCCTCAGAAGTGCAAGATCTTACGACACCTGTCCCTTTTATCTTAGATGGCTCAGATCTTCTTTGGCTCTTCAGGCTTTGGGAGTTTCAACCTCCCCACACTCACCTTCTTCCGAAGTGTTTACACCTGAAGTTAACGATCTGTCAACGTGTGTCTCCCACATATTGACGGTTGTAAGCCACTTCATCTCTTTGGGCTTCGAGAGTTTCAACATTTCCGCACTCTCTTTCTCCCAAAGTTCCTACACCCAAAGTCAATGATTTGTCGATGCTTGTCTCCCACAGATCGATGGCTTTAAACCACTTCGGCTCTTCAGGCTTCGGGAGTTTCAACCTTTCCACATTCACTTTCTCCTAGAGTGCTTACACCCAATGTAGACGATATGTCGACACGTGTCCTTTCTCCTAGATCAATGGCACAAAAGGACCCCATTACTCCGCAGATTTCCAAAGGAACTCACAACTATCCACCTAACAAATTTTCTAGGTCTCACGATCAAGATCCGACCAATACCGATGTGTTCACCGATCGACAGTTCACAGTGATTGCAGGGCCCCAATGTGGGCACTCTTTATCAGAGAGTTGAACTTCCACAATTTGAAAAGTACTCTCCCAACTCAGTCTATTCATGGTCATTGATCTTCCAACTCGATGAGATCAATGACGTTGGTGAATTGCGGGCCGCGAACTAGCACGTCTACTAATTTCACCTTCGCGCTCCACAATGATTCCCCACCATCGATCTTCGTTCATACATCGACGGTTCATAGTGATTGCGGGGTCTAATCTCTACAATTTGGGAAGTACTCGCCTGACTCTGATCTAATCCTGGTCATTGATCTTCCAACCTGGCGAGATCAATGACGTTGGTGAATTGTGGGCTGCGAACTAGCGCGCCTGCTAATTTCACCTTCGCACTCTGCAATGACTCCCAACCATCGATTTAATAGAGCGGCTAGTGTTTACTTCATTAACTCTAGTGGTATTTGAGTCGATCTGATGACCAAGACGGCTTCTCCTCCTAGTAAATGGCTTGCATTCATCTCTGATGTCAGGTTCTTAAGTCGTCTATGGATCTTGTTACTCTGGTAATTCAGGTAACTTTGACTATTGTGAAATTTGACATCTCAGAGCTTCGAGCTCCCGAAGTTCTGAAACCTTCATGAGCTAACTCCTTTTAGCGCATGGTTCCTAGACCCAGGTCACATGGACCTTCGGATGACGCTTGGGATATGAACTCTACTCTTAGTCGGGATTTTAGTTAAGAACTTGGGCACAAGTTCAAAGTCTCCTAGGCTACTGGTCTGAATGAGATGCCTCCCTAACTCGGAGAACTTTAAGCTCTGAAACAAGGCAAGGTAAACTCGTGAGGGTACCGAAACGGTACCAATGTGAAGAGGATTTCTCCGACTCTTGAACTATAATGTAATTCCCTGGAGAAACGCGTTCGAGGGATTAAACTGGAGCATATGGAAAATCAAGAAAAGCATAATTTCTCAAGGGGACAAACACATACTCATAAATTAATCATTTCAATGCAAAAACCATCTATAGACATATAAATACACACATGCATCCATTATTTCCAATTCAAAGCACAAGGCATGAAAACACTTATCAGAACCATGAGGCGTGATGCGACTGCTGAAAGGGGTGCTCGTTTCCACCCAACCATAGGCTCAGTCACTCCAAATGGCTCTACTATTGGCCACCCCTGAGCTTAGACCATGATGCATTAAGATTCAATCTCTCTCTTCCAGCTTAGCGGAAGTTATGGATGAAGGTTACTCTCCTTCTCCTAGTACAAAAATAGATAGGGATGAAGGTTACTCTCCTTCTCTCGACTCAATCTCTATTTTTCGCGATCAGAACTCACATTCCTCTTTCAGTCCTTCCTCGTACCTGAGAGCTTCGGCTCTTGTCTCTGCACTCTTTGCAGGTCTTCCTCCACCCACACTACTTCCTTTCTTTCCTTCCTCAACAAGATTGTGTGTGGCTCGAATTCCCAGTCTATGGTCAGGTATGAAAGTCTTACCGATGGGTGGTCTACCCCATCCCCTCATTAACTCTTGAGGAGGTCTTCCCACCTACCATCCTGACTATAATTCATTCCTGGGTCAGAGGGTTGTTCTGATCCTGAGCAATTAAATATAACAAAGTATTGGTTTGGTGGAGGTTAACACAACCATTCATAGTCCCCTCCACCACCTTTTCATAACATTCATGGTTTCTCTTAGCACATCCCCTTTGTAACAGTCATGCAATGCACATCCATTTTCTATTAAAATAATAAAATTTACATTCGTTGACCTTTTATACAAAGGTCCATCAAATCAAACATTCACACCTTTGAGTTTTCCATAGTTCATTGGCCAATATAGTTATATTTACAAACTGGGGGAAACAAGGTGTTACATTTTTACTATTAAATCTGTTGAAGTGTCTTTACATATATTACCTAGCATTTATTTGGTACATGAAATTATTGTTTTTTGGTGGAGTATAAGTCTTATAAAGAAATTTTCTCACTTCCATTATGGCACTRATCTATTGGTTCCAAGTGAGAAGAAGGATATCCTTACATCAACAACATGTTGGAGTGCAATTGTTTCTTTGCTAGTTACACTTACAACTTTTATGGGTCCCACTCGGATAATAAAGTTCTATGTGATTCCCTAATAGGTAATCATGTTATTGAATTTCCACTATCACATTCCAATAAATCATATCACTCCCATGTTTTTGGTAGTTTCATCATGAGTTTTGGGTTTTCTTTACTTCTTTTATGTCATGCCTTATTGGAGTTTAATGTTTTTGACAATGCATACTATGGGGGCTTTAGATCATCTAAAACCTCTTGCATCTATCTTAACATTGTATCGTGGAATGTGTCATGGACTGTAGATTTTTGTAGTGTGGTTAGATCTTGTGACATATCTTCATCACCGTGGTTACAAAGAGAAGGTTCCATGTGGTTAGATCTTGTTACATATATTCACCACCATGGTTCTGAAGAGAAGGTTCCATGGTATAGAGACAAGGTACACATTGTGCATATAGCTTCTTGGAAATTTTGTTGTTATACTTTTAAATGCTCAATAATACTAAGGCTCATACTACATTGTAGGAATGGCTTTATCTCAAAGGAGGGATTACTACCAATAAACGAGACTATGGATTGATTGATAATATCCATCATGATATTAGAACCCATGTTCTACATCACATTTTTCCTCAAATACCTCACTACCACTKAGTGGAAGCAGTGAGYTCTCTTTGATGTTCATTGGTTATTAACTACTTTAAATAACTAATACATTCACCCACGATGCCTCTATGAGATATTCATCAATTTTCATATTCTTTAGAGTGAGCACTCATATAGGTTTTGAACATGTCCTTCATGCAAAAAAAGGTCAAAGTTCACCACTAGATCACAAGCCTCTTGAAAATTGTTCCAATTTTACATAATCTACTTCTTCTAAATGACATTATTTCTAATTATGTCTGTTGTTTTGTTTTGGATAGTATTATAGTATGATAATGCCATAACATTTGAATGTTCATTCTAGTGTTATATTAGTTTAATGGAAATTATATTTTATCCATATAATGCACAAACTAAAGAAACAAAGTCTCCACTTGGAAAGTATTATCAAGAGGCACAACAAAGCAGTCTAGTCCTCTTTTATTGTACTTGTAGAACCTATAGAATCCTTTAGTGGAGAGCATGTCACAAGATCATTACGTTAATGATGAGGGAAAGATCATGTTCTATCAAGTATAAACTAATATAAAAAAAAAACTATAAAATGAAATCAATTTGAAAACGGCTCAAGTACTTTTTGACATATAGCATCTTTCGAGAGTTATTTTCTAAACATATTTCTCTACTTACATATTTCTCTACTTACAAAATGTTGAAAGTTCTTGGATGATTCAACCTTTGTATTTTAATTTTAGATTCAAAGGTCTTGATTATTATCCTTTGTATAATGTATATGTATAATGTATACCTTATAGCCTTAGCCACTACAAAAATATTCAAAAAGAAAATGGCTCAAAATGTTTGTTGATGTTTTTCTCAATAAATTTGGAAAAGTATACATTGATTTAAAAACCAAACAAAAACCTCCTAAAATGTTTTCATTAATAATCTAAAACTTAAAAAACTTGAAAATTTTATAAAAAATTGAATATTTTTTTTATATTTCATATATATATTTTTTTATATATACATTATTTATTTCTAAGAAATACCTTTGTTTTTTCAATTTTTTAGACTTATATCATAATGGAATAGAATGCTTTCACTAATCATCTAAAATTTAAAAAATTTGAAAAGTTTATAAAAATTTGAATTCTTTTTATATATTTCATATTTTTTTATGTATACATTATTTATTTCAAAAAATACCTTTGTTTTTTCAAAATTCTAAACTTGCACCATAATGGAATCAAAGTTTTAGACTTACACCATAATGGAATTCTGAAGTAATAATCTAAGATTATTATAGTTTAAAAAAACACAATAAAATTATTGTACTTTAATAAGATGACCATCTATCACACTTACAAAAAGGAAGAAACAAATTGCTTTCACAACTATTTCCCTTCTTTCATATTGATACATAGATAAGGTTAATTACTTCAAAACTATGTGTACTATAAGATTAATTATTTCCGAGATTAAGTTTAGGAAAGTGATGTGGATATTAGCGCGAGTCAAAATGGTTGAGGTAGAATGGCCGTTAAGTTGGTATATAACGGAAAAAAGAAAAGTAAAATTAGCCACACGTTTGATTTTAAATTTTAATATAAATATATATAGTAAAGAGATGAAATTATAGTGAATAAAAAGAATTATATTTTGAAATTTTTGAAATTAAAATTAAAATTTTATTTTTAATTTTTTTAAATTAAAATTTTATAAATACTTTTTTATATATAGTTTTTTCAAATATAAATAAATAAAATGAATATATATATATATTTAATTGTTTAGAATATATATATTTAAAAAAAAATTAAATAATGAAATTTTATATAGCAATTTAATGTTTGATTAAATTATAATCATAATATTAAATTAATTATATATGTGTGTGGGTGGGGGCATGTTCATACAAACAAAATCCATTTGCAAAATATGATTCTCTTCCTTATTTAAGTTTCTTAAAAGCCACTTGGAAAACCAATGCATTCATATTGGGCAAATATTGATTATGGCTAATTTTAGTTGGAAGTAAAGTAATTATATCGATTGAAAATGGCTAGAATTAATGGGCTTTTAATGACCATGATTTCATATGATTAGAATATTTTTAGTAGTCACAATAACAAATTGAAGGTCGTGATTTCAAGCATTAACTTTCTTGCATGACAAAAGATGTCCCTTCATCATTCAAATGAGTGATTAAGATGATTAGCACAATAATGAGGGATCTTGTTATTAATGTTCACTTTAGAATGAGTGATTAAGATGATTAGCACAATAATGAGGGATCTTGTTATTAATGTCCACTTTAGATTTAGGTTTTTCATTGTTGATGGGTGAGTAGAGCATAGTCCACTTCGCCTTCTTTACAAGATGTTCCTGGGGTGAATGGAAAGTCATTTTCTTATGAGGTGGAGCTTTGTGGAGTACCATTCCTTACCAAGTGGAGAGCATCGTGGATAGCAGTGGTTTTTTAACTACATGCTAGGATTCATGTGTTCCTATTGATATACGTCGAGCACAACTTCTTGTAAAAATATATGCAGAGCACAACTTCTTGATATAGAGCGCAATTTCTTGTAAAAATATAGGTCCAGCACAACTTCTTGATATGCATCGAGCAAATGTGTATGAGGGGTTGATATAATCTTCGACATGAACAAAAGAGGATTCATGCAAAGATAAAATGGATCCCCGCATTATTAATTGTGCATGGGGATTCATGTGGACGACATTTTTACAATATATCATGTGGGGTTTGGTGTATATCAAGATGTTGTGGTTGATATAGGATATACGTTGAGCACAAGTGTGCATGTCGGAGTTGATACATTGTGTTTTGGTCGATACAAGGTGAGCCCATTTTAAGAAGTTGAAAAAATCAAATGTATCCTTATATGTTTAAATGTGTATGAGATTCATGTGGAGCACTCGTGGGTTTTTAATTGTGCATGGGTGGGATTGATGTGCTTTGGTTCAAATTATCTCTTATTTTCGTTCAATTAACCCTGGTTTTTTTTGCTATGCAAGAATTTCACAAGACTTCATTGGAGTCTCCCACTACTATTTATATTTAATCTTCCACTTAGGCTATCAATTCCATTCACTGGTGGAATTATATTGATCTTCGGTGTCCATGCACAAATAGTTCCAAAGAAGGTTTGTTATATAGATGTGTTGTCTGGGGTCACAAATAGTTGTGGAGGAGCCCAAAGTTTGTTATATACTTTGGGATAATGTTTTAGCAATAGGGCTTTTCTTCATTGTTTTGGCCTTAAGATTAAGGTTGTCACTACTTTGAAAACTTTGTTTTTCCATTTTTTATATTTAGGATTATGATTGTTATATTTAAAATACTTTTTTCACTATTTTTTTATTTAGAAAATATTTTTAAAATCAAAATTTCACACATAAATAACTCATTTTAATAATTTTAGGAAAAAATATACTTTTGTCTACCAATAAAGTTACCACATCTAAATTGATAACAATATAATACTATGGCCATTGGTAATCTTCCTTGTATAGGAAGGTAAAATTGCTTATGAGATCCAGGGTCATTAGCCTCATAATCCACTCTACACAAAATTAAGGAAAGCCGTGAAAATAACTAAAATTTCAATAAATTTTACGGTTAAACATCTCATAGATTCATTGCATTTTATATAAATTTTAAGTTTAAAAAATGGTAAGGTCAAAGTGTTTATCTATTCATTATATATATATATATGAAATTAAAAAAATTCTATGAAATATTACATTTTTCAAAAGTAAAATTTGACTAAATTCTTACATTAAAGTTTTTTGATAGATTCATTGAATTTGAGAAAAAAATTGAAATTTTAAAATAAACAATTTAGAATGGCTAAAAATTTAAAAAATTAGTCAATTTTTTTTATAATTATGAGATAAACTTGAAACAGAAAACAAACACTTTTAACCCCCAAACTCCAAGTAATAACCACACTACAGAAAATTCTAAAAAGTCATGAATAAATGTGTTAAGGGTTTTGAAAAATAAAAATTTACTAAATTCTTAGTTCAAAATTCTATATACTCATTGAATTTTTAACCCAAGGTGAGGTAATAAAGTTTTGAAAAATAAAATTTGAATAAATTAGTCAAGTTTTCATAGATTTTTTTAATTTTTAAATAAATTTGATGTATATTTCAGAAAAATTAGTCAAGTTTTCATAGATTTTATTTTTATTTTTAAATAAATTTGATGCATATTTCAAAAAAGTTATGAAAAGTGTATGTTCATTCAAATTATATTAAAAGATAATACTAAATTTAAAAGTCCAAATTTCTATAAATTTATTAAATTTTAGAAAAATTGAAAATTCTGAATTAATTAGTAAAACTAATATAATTACGTTAATAAAGTAGTGGTTGATACATCTAGATTGATTCCATTTCCAAACTAATAATTCCTATCTTTTAATATCAACTATTTTAGTGTTGGTATTTTTATTTATGTTAATAGTTAAAAATAATGTAAGATAATTTAATTTATAATATAATTAAATTGGTTATAAAAATATATATAATTAAATTCAAAACTATCTAAAAGTTGCAAATAAAAATATAATAATGAATCAAGAAAGTCATCTTTAAAATAATATTAAATCAAAATTGGCAAAAAATGGGGTATATATCTAATAATATGTATTCAAGACTGTATGTGAGATACTCATAATATGTATCTCACAATAATAATAATAATAATAATAATAATATGTATCTCACTGTATGTATGGCATTACAAGCTTTATATAAATATTTGTGGTAGTTTAGTTGTTTTCAATTTATGTAGAATATTTGTTTTCAATTTATGTGGAAGTTGAAAGTGGAAGTTGAAAGTGTGGGATAAACAACATTTAAATTATAATTTTAATCATTGTAAATTATAATTTTAAATTGATTTAAATGGATTATGTAAAATTATAATTTCAACAATTGTAAATTGATTTAAATCATTTATATAAAATTATAATTTTAGTAATTGTAAATAATAATTTTAAATTGATTTAAATGGATTATGTAAAATTATAGTTTTAACAATTGTAAATTGATTTAAATCATTTATATACAATTATAATTTTAGTAATTGTAAACGATAATTTTAAATTGATTTTAAGTTTTGTTTAAATATTTAATATTATAATTTTTTTTATGGACACAATCGAGAACTAATCCCTTCAACATGCACAAATAAATCAAAGAAATATTCTTCATCAAACAATTATTTCATTTATCAAATTTCAATGTTAAACAATACTTCATCAACTAAATTCCAATGAATATTCCAATGTTATATAATTCTTCATCCTCCAAATTCTAATGATATTATTATGAGGTTGTGAGGTGTCTTGAATAAATAACACTATCATGTCATCATGTTATACAATTCTTCATCCATCATATTCCTATGATAGAGGCAAGATACACATTGTGCATATAGCTTCTTGGAAATTCAATTTGTTGTTATACTTTTGAATGTTCAATAATACTAAGGCTTCAACTACATTGTAGAAATGGATTTATCTCAAACAAGGGCTTACTACCAATAAACGAGACTATGGCTTGATTGATAATATCCATCGTGATATTAGAACCCATTTTCTACGTCACATTTTTTCTCAAAGTTCACCACTAAATCACAACCCTCTTGAAAATTGTTTCAATTTTACATAATCTACTTCTTCCAAATGACATTATTTCTAAGTATGTATGTTGTTTTGGATATTATCATAGTATGATAGTTTGTGCCATAACATTTGATTGTTCATTCTAGTGTTATATTAACAGACTAAAGAAACAAAGTCTCCACTTGGAAAGTATTATCAAGAGGCACATAAAAGCCGTTTAGCCCTCTTTTATTGTATTTGTTGAACCTGTAGAATCCTTTAATGAAGAGCATGTCACAAGATCATTACTTTAATGTTGAGAGAGAGATAGTGTTCTATCAAGTATACCCTAATATAAAAAAAATCTATAAGATGAAATCAATTTGAAAATGGCTCAAGTATTTTTTGACATATAACATCTTTCTAGAGTTATTTTCTAAACATATTTCTCTACTTACAAAATGTTGAAAGTTCTTGGATGATTCAACCTTTGTATTTTAAGTTTAAATTCAAAGGTCTTGATTATTATCCTTTGTATAAAGTATATCTTTGTAACCGTAGCCACTCCAAAAATATTTAGAAAAGAAAATGTTTAAAAATGTTTGTTGATGTTTTTCTCAATAAACTTGGGAAAGTATACATTGATTTAAAAAACTAACAAAAAAACACCTACAATGCTTTGACCAATAATCTAAGACTTAAAAAACTTGAAAATTTTATAAAAATTTGAAATGTTAATTTTTTTTTTCTATATTTCATATATATATTTAAATATATATACATTATTTATTAGTAATAAATCCTTTTGTTTTTTCAAAGTTTTAGGCTTACCATCATAGTGGAATTCTGAAGTAATAATCTAATATTATTATAATTAAAAAAACAATAAAATTATTATAATTTTAGAAAAAACAATAGAATAATCATCTATTCACATTAATCTAAAATTAAAATTAAAATTATTATAATTTAAAAAAAACAATAAGATGACCATCTATTTAAAAAAGGAAGAGACAAATTGCTTTTACAACTATTTCCCTTATTTCAATTGATACATAGATAAGGTTAATTACTTCAAAACTATATGCGTACTATAAGATTAATTATTTCCAAGATTTAGTTTAGGAAAGTGATGAAGATATTAGCGCGAGTCAAAATGGTTTAGGTAGAATGGCCGTTAAGTTGGTATACAACGGAAAAAAGAAAAGTAAAATCAGCCACATGTTTGATTTTAAATTTTAATATATATAATGAAGAAATGAAATTATATTTTTAAATATTTGAAATTAAAATTATATAAATATTTTTATATAGTTTTTTGAAATATTAAATAAATAAGATGAATCTTCATTGTTTTGGCTTTAGGTTTAGGGTTGTCTAAAAAAGTTTTGTTATATGCTTTGGGAGTATGGATTTTTTCCATTGTTTTGACCAAGGTTGTCACTATTTTGATAATTTGGTTTTTAATTTTTTGTATTTAGGATTAGGATTGTTATATTTAAAATAGATTTTATTTTTTAAATAAATTTGATATATATTTCAGAAAAGGGATAAAAAGAGTATATTCGTTTAAATTATATCAAGAGAGTATGTCCATTTAAATTATAGTGAAAAATAATATTAAATTCAAGGATCCAAATTTCTATAAATTTATTAAATTTTAAAAAAATTTAAAACTTTAAGTTAATTTTCAATAAAATAAAATTAACATAACTACACTAATAAAGTGGTTGATACATTTATATTAGTTCCATTTCCAAATGAATACATTCTATCTTCTAATATCAACCATTTTATTAATATAAGTGTATTAGTATTTTTATTTATATTAATATTTGAAAATAAGTAAGATAATTTGATTTATAATATAATTAAATTGGTTGTAAAAAAACATAATTAAATTCAAAACTACTAAAAAAATTGCAAATAAAAATAAAAAATCAATCAAGAAAGTCATCTTTAAAACAATAATAAATCAAAATAAGTAAGCCTTTGGATATATATCTAATAATATGTATTTCACACTGTATGTGAAACACTAATAATATGTATCTCACTATATGTATGGCATTACAAGTTGTATACATTAATAATATTTATCTCATTGTATGTATATGACATTGACAAGCTGTATATAGATACTAGTGGTCGTTTATTTCTTTTCCATTTATGTAGAAGTTGAAAGTGTGGGATAAACAACATTTAAATTATAATTTTAACTATTGTAATTTTAAATTGATTTAAATCAATTATATCAATAATTATATTTGGTAATTCTAAATTCATTTTAAGTTTTGTTTAAATATTAAAAATTACATTTTTTTTTTATGATTGGCTGAATTGACAACTAACCCTTTCACCAAGCACAATAAATCAAGAAGATTTAAACATTTTATTTAAACAATCAAAAAGATTTTAACACTTCTATTTAAACAATTCTTCATCTTCCAATGTTATATAATTCTTCATCCTCCATATTCTAATGATATTATTATGAGGTTGTGAGGTGTCTAGAATAAAGAATGCTATCATGTCATCATGTTATACAATTCTTCATCCACCAAATTCAAATGATATTATTATGATGTTGGAGGACAATATCATGTCATCAATAATGAAAGTCACAAGGTTGTTTGAATAAAAGTGATTGTTGAAAATCCAATTGCGCCTATATAACTTGTCCATCCCAAATGATCCATCCATACATCGCTCAGGCTAAATATTGTGTCCAAATGCTTCCATGGCACAACCTCGTTCTGATAGCCTTCAGCTCGCTCATCATACCACTTTGTCCTGGATAGGAGCATCGACATACCAGTTTCATGTTCCACGGATTCAATGGAACCAACTTGATTTTTCATGTGGATGCTTCATTCATCCACTTCAGTCATCATGCTTTAGGTGGATAGCATCGTGGATAGTAGTGGGTTTTTAACTACATGCTAGGATTCATGTGTTCCTATTGATATACGTCGAGCACAACTTCTTGTAAAAATATATGCAGAGCACAACTTCTTGATATATGTTGAGCACAACTTCTTGATATATGTTGAGCACAATTTCTTGTAAAAATATATGTCCAGCACAACTTCTTGATATGCATTGAGAAAATGTGCATGAGGGATTGATATAATCTTTGATATGAACAAAAGAGGATTCATGCAAAGATAAAATGGATCCCCACATTATTAATTGTGCATGGGGATTCATGTGGAGGGCATTTTTACAATATATCACGTGGGGCTCGATGTATATCAAGACGTTGTGGTTGATATAGGATATACGTTGAGTTAATAGACTGTGTTTCGGTTGATACTGGGTGAGCCCATTTTAAGAAGTTGCAAAAATCAAATGTATCTATATATGTTTAACTGTGTATGGGATTCATGTGGAGCGCTCGTGGGTTTTTAATTGTGCATGGATGGGATTGATGTGTTTTGGTTCAAATTATCCCTTATTTCCATTCAATTAACCCTGTTTGTTTTTGCTATGCAAGAATTTCACAAGTCTTCATGGAATCCCCCACTACTATTTATATTTAATCTTCCAATTGGGCTGTCAATTTCATTCACTGGTGGAATTATATTGATCTTCGGTGTCCATTCACAAATAGTTCCAAAGAAGTCTTGTTATATAGATGTGTTGTCTTGGGTCACAAATAGTTCTGGAGGAGCCCAAAGTTTGTTATATGCTTTGGGATAATTTTTTGGCAATAGAGTTTTTCTTCATTGTTTTGGCCTTAGGATGAGGGTTGTCACTATTTTGACAACTTGGTTTTTCCACTCTTTTGTATTTAGAGTTAGGATTGTTATATGTAAAATACTTTTTTCACTATTTTTTAATTTAGAAAATATTTTTAAAATCAAAATTTCACACATAAATAACTCATTTTAATAATTTCATGAAAGAATATACTTTTGTTAACCAATAATGTTACCAAATCTAAATTGATAACAATATAATACTATGGCCATTGGTAATATTCCTTGTATAGGAAAGTAGAATCGCTTATGAGATCCATGGCCATTAGCCTCATAATCCACTAGACATAAAATTACAGAAAGCCATGAAAATGAACTAGTTAATAAGGTATTTGGATACAAAATTACGGAAAGCGATGAAAGTGAACTAGTTAATATGGTGCATCTGAAGCTTTTTAGAAAAATAAAATTTTAACAAATTCTAAGGTTAAACATCTCATAGATTCATTGCATTTTTAGCAAATTCTAAGGTCAAACATCTCATAGATTCATTGCATTTTATATAAATTTTAGGTTTAGAAAATGGTAGGGTCAAAGTGCTTATTTATTTATTTTTATTCATTTCATTATATATACGAAATTTAAAAAATTCTATGAAATGATTACATGTTTGAAAAATAAAATTTGACTAACTTCTCACATTAAAGTTTTGATAGAAAATAAACAATTTAAAATGACCAAAAATTAATAAAACTATAAAAAAATCAATTTTTTTTATAACTATCAGAAAAATTTAAAACATAAAACAAACACTTTTAACCCCAAACTTAAAGCAATAACCACACTACAAAAAATTCCTAAAAGCCATTTAGCAATTTCATAAATGTGTTAAGGGCTTTGAAAAATAAAAATTTACTAAATTCTTAGTTCAAAGTTCTATGTACTTATTGAATTTTTAACTAAAGGTGAGGTCACAAAGTTTTGAATTTTTTTTTTAATAAATTAGTCAAGTTTTTATATATTTTTTCTTTTATTATTAGATAAATTTGATGTATATTTTAGAAAAACTATGAAAAGAATATATTTGTTCAAATTATATTAAAAAATAATACTAAATTTAAGGTCCAAATTTCTATAAATTTATTAAATTTTAAAAAAATAAAAATTTTGAAATAATTTTTAATAAAATAAAACTAATATAACTACATTTATAAAACAGTGGTTGATACATCTCAATTGATTCCATTTCCAAACTAATAAATCCTATTCCCTAATATCAACTATTTTACTAATATAATTGTGTTTACTAATATAATTGTGTTAGTATTTTTATTTATGTTAATATTTAAAAATAAAGTAAGATAATTTGATTTATAATATAATTAAATTAGTTATAAAAAAACATAATTAAATTTAAAACTACCTTAAAAATTGCAAATAAAAATAAAACAATCAATCAAGAAAGTCATCTTTAAAATAATATTATTTAATCAAAATTAAAAAAACATGGAATATATATCTAATAATATGTATTTCAGACTGTATGTGAGACATTAAGAATATGTATCTATAACATCATGTTTCCCCCAATTTGTAATTAATCATAAAGTAGGAATTACCATGCTAATGCATGAGGAAAATGTAAATGTATTATTGTTTGAGTTGCCAATAAATGACTGTGGGGGTGAAGCCTTGAAAGTACTGGCCATTATATCACTAGAGGAAGAATGTGAAAACTATAAGAGAGGGTTCATGTATCAAATAACCTCAAATCTCCTTTGATAAAGATGACAAGCCTCCTTCGAATCCCAAGGAAAGAAAATCAGTCAATGAAGAAAGGATCGATGGTTGAATCACCAACCACCCCCATGAATGGAAACATGGGTTGTCAGTCCGAAGTACCACAGGGACCTACAGACCTGAGCTTCCTTCTGACAGAAGGAACCAGATAGGTCAGCAAAAACCTTCCCAAGTAAGAGGGACACACACACAAGAAAGGGAGACACCAGACGAGGGCGAAAGTTCACAAGGGAGAGGCATGAATCTCTCCAACGAATCACAAATAGAAGGCCATGAGCTTGATGCCAAAGAGCATCTGAGAAACCTCGTCGAGGCCACAACCGAGTGAGGAAGCTCCGAGTTGTAGAAAAAAGGACCCAGACAAAAGCTGAAACAGAGAGAGAACCCTCAAGAACTGTGAGAATTCCCTAGTGATATCATGGCTTGGCACGGGGGTTGTTAGAGTGCTAAGAATGAATTCCTTTGAGCCTATGGTCGGGTGGAAGGATGAACACCCACAGTCAGTTGGTTGGCGACAACCTATAATAGATAAGTGATTTCCTACCTTTTGTAACTTAGTTGTGACTGTGTATGAATTGGTTATAATGTGCATGCTTTCAGGAATGTGAATGAATGATTAATAGATATATTGTATCCCTTCTATTTCTGCTTGGTTGTATAATTAGGAAAGTAAGAAATTATATGGGTCATACATGACTTGTTCTCATAAATTCTAGAGTTCTGTAGTGTCTTAATCTAGAGCCACGAACTATGAGCTCATCGACCTTAGGTGTAGCTGCATGTATGATAGTTTACTCATCTAGTCGTTCTGAGTCTCTTGGAGGATGGAGTTTGTTAAGCTCATGAGAGGTAGTGTCGATATGCACAGGCCCTCTGCGATCAAATAGAACCCCATAACCCCTTGATGAATAGTTGTACTGAAGACTCTTCTAAGAGTCAAGTCCAGGAGATATAGTGCAAAGCTCTCAAGTTTTTCATAGCTGATGAAGCTCAGGAAGGATAGAGAGTTTCAAATACTGAAGGAGAGTACCCTTTCGTTTGTTAGATGAACAGATGAGATCCTTTCGAGGGATCTGAGGTCTGTCACGACCGCTAGATTGGAGGAAGGAACATAGGTGTTAATGCCTCGACCCCTTTCAACCTTCGCAAGTAGAGAAGGAATCGGGACCGTAGATCCAAGGATCTGATGAAGCCCTATTGATCGTCGATCTTAGCCTTTTTATAGGCAGGAGAGTAGCATTTCGTTGACTCACAACTTGGAGTGGTCAAGGGTAGGAATGCATGAACTCGTGATTCGTGAGATCGCGACGTGATCGTGACCATTGGATCCAGGCCACGGGAGAACCGTGGGATCAAAACTTTCATGGTTATCGCTTATCGGGGGTTTAGAACTTGAGAGAGTTTCTTTTTGACTATAGAAGTCACGAAGTGTCGAGCACTGAGGGCTCATGCAAACACGTGGCACCTCCGTTAGGTGGGGACTGTGTGGTTGACAGGTGGCGTTACAGCAAGTGCCTAGAGAAAGGTGGGAGCGGGTGATAGGTGATGGACACATGCCGCCTGGGAAAGAGTCAACCTATTGTTGACTTATCATATCTCGAGAATTCGTGAAGGAGGAGCACGAGGGCTCAACACTCCAACTCGTGAAGTTGTGAGATGCGAGTAGCGCTAGTATTTAGCTTAGGAAGCGGGTGACCCATTGTTGACTTATTGTGGCTTGGGGTTTCGTAGGGTGAAGAAGTTACACCCTGATCGTTAAGGTTGCGAAACGCCGAGAGCCGAGGTCACGTGCGACGAGCAGCAGCGGCACAACTCATAAGCAGAGTACAGCGGAGGAGACAAGTTGTGTGTGCATGTCGCTTTGGTAGAGCCCACGTAGCGTTGACCTCTTGCGTCTCGAGATTTCACAAAGGAGGAGCACGAGGGCTCAACACCTCAACTAGCAAAGTTGCGAGTGGCGCTAGTGTTTGGCCTAGCCTACGGTTACATGTAGTAGGTGCTAGTGAGGAAGGAGCCATACCCATATCGCATATCAGGAATCGGCATTTGGAGAAAGAGGAGTCGAGAGCCTTGACTTCCAACTCGCGAGCTGTGAAAGGCACATGTGCTAAGGCTAGGTTGTGGTCGCTTGGAGGAGGATAAGGGAAGGGATGGTCTGCTCTAGGCCCCATAGAAGTCTTAGGGATTCTGTCCCTCGAAGAAAAAGATGAAAAATTCATTATGCCGTAGTGGGTGTGTTACAGTATCTCACAATAATAATATGTACCTCACAGTATGTATGGAATTACAAGCTGTATATAGATACACGTGGTCATTTATTTGTTTTCAATTTATGTGGAATATTTGTTTTCAATTTATGTGGAAGTTGAAAGTGTGGGCTAAACAACATTTAAATTCTAATTTTAATCATTGTAAATTATAATTTTAAATTAATTTAAATGGATTATGTAAAATTATAATTTCAATAATTGTAAATTATAATTTTAAATTGATTTAAATCATTTATGTAAAAGTATAATTTTAGTAATTGTAAATAGTAATTTTAAATTGATTTTAATTTTTGTTTAAATATTTAAAATTACAATTTACAATTACTAAAATTAAAATTAAAATTAAAATTATGTAAAATTAAAATTATGTAAAATTAAAATTATGTAAAATTAAAATTAATTTTTTTTTTTTATTCTAATGAATATTCCAATGTTATACAATTCTTCATCCTCCAAATTTTAATGATATTATTATGAGGTTGTGAGGTGTCTTCAATAAAAAACACTATCATGTCATCATGTTATACAATTCTTCATCCACCAAATTCTTATGATAGAGGCAAAGTACATTGTGCATATAACTTTTTGGAAATTCAATTTGTTGTTATACTTTTGAATGTCCAAGAATACTAAGGCTTCGACTACATTATAGGAATGGATTTATGTCAAACGAGGACTTACTACCAATAAACGAGACTATGGCTTGATTGATAATATCCATCGATGGAAAAGAGACAGAGAGAGAGACATCAAATGATTCTGATCAACGAGGCAAGAGCAACGCAAAAGCAAGCGAAAGCGAAAGCCAAGCCAGATTCAACGCAAACGAAGAATCACCTTCAACCACTCACTCCTATACATGACCACCTTGACCCCGCCCACCTTAACTACCAATAAACGAGACTATGGCTTGATTGATAATATCCATCATGATATTAGAACCCATGTTCTACATAACATTTTTCCTCAAATACCTCACTACCACTAGTGAGTTCTCCTTGATGTTAATTTCCTATTAACTACTTTAAATAACTAAGGCATTCAAACATGTCCTTCATGCAAAAAAATTCAAAGCTCAATGTTAGATCACAACCCTCTTGAAAATTGTTTCAATTTTACATAATCTACTTCTTCCAAATGACATTATTTCTAAGTATGTCTGTTGTTTTGGATAATATTATAGTGTTATATTAGTTTAATGGAAATTATCACAGTCTAAAGAAACAAAGTCTCCACTTGAAAAGTATTTTCAAGAAAAACATTAAAGCAATTTAGTCCTCTTTTATTGTATTTGTAGAACCTCTAGAATTCTTTAGTCGAGAACATGTCACATGATCATTAAGTTAATGATGAGGGAGAGATAGTGTTCTATCAAGTATGTACCCTAATATTAAAAAAAAAAAAAAAAAAACTATAAAGATCAGTAAGTTAATGATGAGGAAAAAATAGTATTCTATCAAATATACCCTAATATAAAAAAAAAATCTATAAGATGAAATCAATTTGAAAATGGCTCAAGTACTTTTTGACATATAACATCTTTCCAGAACTATTTTCTAAACATATTTCTCTACTTACAAAATGTTGAAAGTTTTTGGATGATTCAACCTTTGTATTTTAAGTTTAAATTTAAAGGTCTTGATTATTTTCCTTTGTATAATCTATGTCTTGTAGCCCTAGCCACTCCAAAAAATTTAGAAAAGAAAGTGGCTCAAAATTCTTGTTAATGTTTTTTTCAATGAACTTGAAAAAATATACATTGGTTCAAAAATCCAACAAAAATCACATACAACGCTTTGATTAGTAATTTAAGACTTAAAAAACTTGAAAATTTTATAAATATCTGAAATGTTTTTTTATGTTAGTATATTTTTTAAAATATGTATACATTATTTATTGGTAAGAAATCCCTTTGTTTTTTCAAAGTTTTAGGCTTATCACATAGTGGAATTCTGAAGTAATAATCTAAGACTATTATAATTAAAAATTCTGAAGTAATAATCTAAGATTATTATAATTAAAAAAAAACAATAAAATTATTATAGTTTTAAAAAAAACAATAAGATGATCATTTATTCACACTAATTTAAAATTATTATAGTTTAAAAAAAAATAATAAAATTATTATAGTTTAAAAAAAAAAAACCATAAGATGACCATTTATTTAAAAAAAAGACAAATTGCTTTTACAACTATTTTTTTTCTTTCAGTTGATACATAGATAATTGATACATAAATAAGGTTAATTACTTTAAAACTATGTGCGTACTATAAGATTAATTATTTCCAAGATTTAGTTTAGGAAAGTGATGAATATATTAGTGCGAGTCAAAATAGTTTAGGTAGAATGGCCGTTAAGTTGGTATATAACGGAAAAAGGAAAAGTAAAATCAGCCACACGTTTGATTTTAAATTTTAATATATAGTGAAGAAATGAAATTATATTGAATAAAAAGAATTATATTTTTAAATTCTTAAAATTAAAATTAAAATTATATAAATATTTTTATATAGTTTTTTGAAATATTAAATAAATAAGATGAATTTTAGAATTGTCAAAAAAAGGTTTATTATATTTTTTGGGATAATTTTTTGGTAGTAGAGTTTTTCTTCATTGCTTTGGCCTTAGGATTGTGGTTGTCATTATTTTGATAACTTTGTTTTTTTATTTTTTGTATTTAGGATTAGGATTGTTATATTTAAAATATTTCTTTTCATTATTTTTTAATATTTTTTTAAAATCAAAATTTCACTCATAAGTAATTCATTTTAATAATTTTATTAAAGAATATATTTTTATCTACCAATAAGGTTAATACTATAGCCATTGGTAATCTTCCTTGTATAGGAAGCCTCTGTGATGTTGCATGCTTGCTTCATTGAAGTATCACCTTTTCTGTTTAATAATATTAATGAAGGTGATGTTGTTTATGGTTTAGTTAATGCATGACCTTTGTTAAACATCAATATTGGAGAAGTAGAATCCCTTATGAGGTCCATGGCCATTAGCTTCATAATCCACTCATACAAATTTACTAAAAGCCATGAAAGTAAACTAGTTAATAAGGTGCATTAGAAGCCTTTTGGAAAAGTAAAATTTGAGAAAAGTATAAGGTTAAATATCTCATACATTAATTGCATTTTATATAAATTTTAGATTTAGAAAATGGTGAGGTTATCGTGCTTATCTATTCAT
>ML832140.1:53423-85471 GCA_009831015.1 Picea engelmannii | reverse complement strand
ACATGAATGATGTATTCAAAAGTTAGATAATCATAGATTTCAACTACATTTTATGGATAAAAAAAAGGTTAATGTTAGGACATTAATGTGGTGAAAGAAATATTATGACTGTTATGAATGACATCTATCTTAAGGTTTTCAATATTTGAATCACTTTCACTAGTATATGATTTAAATGATTTTTTTTTTTGTAAATAATTTTTTTTGTATTACCTTAGATAATCAATAAACTAGTACATATAAAAAATCTTGTAGTCTGTTCTTCCAAATAGATGGAAACCAGAACTGGATAAAATCTTGTGAAATCATCCATGTCCAAAGTGATATACATAAGTAGCTAGAAACAAAACTGTGAAAGCTATAATCTGGCCTTGGGCCTGCCTAAAACTATAACTATGATTAATTTGAACAAAAAACATAACAAGATAGAACTTAATCACTGGAAGAACCTAGATTTCCATCGCTATTTGAGGGGGGAGACTAGCATGGAGAAAATGCATTAGGATGGCAGCATGTCAGGCACCTTATTTTGGTAGGCTCGCTTGAAAGAGATTCGAAGAAGGCATCCAACCAACGACAAAGGAGGGTTTGACGAAAGAGCTGGTCAACAATATCCTTCCTCATGTCAAATATCAACTATAGTTGATCCTATGAGAAGCTGCATTGGTGGGGAAACTCAAACACTGTATCTGCACTGGGGTTGGGCTTAATTTTTAGACAAACATCTTCATGAACCATGTCATCATGCAAAGGAGGAGGAGCCTCTTTCGTAAATAGACAACCCCCCATAAGTAGGTTGGGGGTAACACCATCCTCTCGAAAGGAAATGAGATGAGAAGGAAATAATTTTGTGGACGCTATTAATTGGGAGTCCGGAGGAGGCTAGGGAGGAACCAGAGGGAATTCTTCTTCAAAAAAAATTAGATTTCTATCATCCCTCCTCCCATTATGATCTGTGAGGGGATAATCTGTAGAGGGTGAGCCAACAAGGGAAGGGCTAGTGAAGGGCATCGAAATTGGTGAGGAAGAAGGACCCGGATGAAGCCATCAGGCCATGAAGCTATAGTAGGAAGGTCAATGCTTCGACTTACCCCTCTCGCGTGACATTGTGATTGCAAGAGAATTAGAAGGGAGAAGGGGAAAGAAGATCATAGAGCCGAGGGCCTGTGGAAATCCAGTGAGGGAGGAGGAGACCACCCGCAGTGCCCTAACAAAAATAATAGGCCAGATGTTATTCATTACCTCCAATAAGTTTCTGAAATCAGTAATGGGATACACCATTATAGCTGAGTTGACATCCCTCAGCTTCCTCGTACCAGTCTTGTTGTAATTATGCCCTTGATTCGATCGTTTCATTAAATTTCCCATGCTGCACATGCTTACCTCCACCATGGCCACATTAATTCTATGCATTTGAATGAATAGAGGGGTGGTCAAATGCATTAAATTCCCTTGGAACATGCTGAGTAGTTATCACCCCATCCGGGGGAGAACAATATTTGTGGAAAAAATCCATACATTGTAGCAACAACTGGGGGGGGGGTGACAGGAAGGAGGTTGGCATCAATATTGATATCATCCTCCTGGAAAGAGACCCCTTCATTTTCCATTTTGTCAACAACCTTATTTTCTTCTCTTTAGATATGGGAGGTGATGAGAGTGAGGGAGGGGTGAAGTAGGGTGCTAAAGGTGTTGAGAGGGCCAAGAAGATGCCAGTTGGGGGAAAACTTTGCAGGATTAGACCCATTTATGATTTTAGAGGCTAGCAATAAAATCACTTAATATTCCCCTTCAATAATCAATTGATTTAGATTTAGGATGGATGCTAATTAGATTCCTCTAATAATCCCCCAAAGATCCACAAATTTGTTGGTATCATACCCATGTTGCTATCCATAATGTGTCTGATCTAGCCAGTGTTTTCTCACAGAACCTCCCCAAACCCTTGCTGGTCCAAGATTACCTTTCGATGCTCCATCAAAGTTTATCTTGATAAATCCCGTGGGAGGGAAGTTCCAGGAGGTAGGACTAAGGGGGTGAGAAGAGCTTGGATTCTAGGTGGGAATGGGAATATTGTAGTGTAGATTCAACTACCAATTAGAAAGAATATTTCTTTCCCCGGGTTCACATGAGAGATCTTCCTGGGTCCAGTGTTACGAACAAATCATTTCTTTTATATTTCCATATATCTTAGATCAGGTAAGGGAAGGGGGAGAGGCCTGGAAGTGAAAAACTGTCTTGTTTCTCTCTTTCCAGATCTTCCAGACCACAAAACCTGTTATCAACTGCCATATCTGATTTAGAATTGGATTTTTGAATGTTGTAGATCCACAATTTTCTATAGTGCTGATGATGCTATCTCTTGCTCTGTTTGTTTTTCTCATGCTCTCTGACACATGATCCCAAATATACTCACTAAAGGAGCATTGATTTAATAGGTGTTTCATTGACTCCTCTTGTTGGTGAAAAAGATGGCATATCGAGGGTCCAATGAACCCCCGTTTCTAGATGTTGTCCCAGGTGAGAATGTTTTTTTGAACCAAGAGCCAAAGGAAAGTGGAAAATTTTGACCACAAGCGCGACTTCGAAATGATCTGTCAGATACTTTCTTTTGGTCGAGTATGAAAATTAGCTTGAAGATTGTAAGCTTCTTTAATCGTGAAAGTACCAAAAGGAGAGTTACCCCAACAAAGAATATCTGGAACCTCCTTGATGCAGATCTTTCTATGAAAAACAACATATTTCCAAGGTTGAAGGCCACAATCGACTGGAATATTGATATCAATGGAGTGAGTTTTCCAGGTCCTCCAAAGAGGATGATGGGGTTCAACCAACCAAAGATATGCAACCCTGAGGGAATCCAGATGTTGCATGTGGCACTGGATGGGGTGCATATTGTCCAGGGATTGCAAAGGAGGAAACTATTGCCACTAGTTTGACCAAAATAGAGCATCTTGCCCATTTCTAATTTCCCATAAGGAATGATCCTGAATGAGGGGATGATTGCACCAAGATGCAGTCCAGATGTTTGAGCCTTCGATCAGATCGTTTAAACGAATTAGTTGTGCCCCATTAATATAATGGGAATATTTTTTCTTCCACAATTTAGCCCATAATTCAACTGGGTGCTTGAGCCAACGTCACCATATTTCGGCTCCCATAATACTATTTAGCATGCCTGGATACCTGATTCTAAGGCCTCCAATAGACTTTGGTTTGCATACTTTCTCTCAATTGACAAGAGCCCATTTTTTCCCTGGATTGTGGCCTTGTCAAAGGAATTTTCATTGAAGATATTAGATGGCTTTAATGACTGATTGTAGGGTTGCTAAGGCAGAGAAGAGATAAAAAAGTATGTCTTGAATAAATAATTTGATGAGTACAAGTGACGCAAGTGCACTCCCCAGTGCACATCCGCTCACAGGATCCTATTCTTCCTCGGCCCGAAGAACTCAAATGTTCTTCTATTTCCCTATCAGGAAATCTTCACCCATAGAACTCTCGCTCGATTCCCTTTCTTTTCTTATCAGAGAATCGAACTTTGCAACTTCGTGATGTCAAAGGCCAATCATTGGGCTCTCGAATCCCCGAGATCTGATGGCCAGTCAACGCTGACTTTTCTCTTCACTCTATCAGAATTTTCTCTATCGTGATTTCGCTACTTGCGATGCCAAGCAACTCGGTTCTCCGACTTTCGATGCCCGATGCACCAAAATTCCGATGCACGTGTGAGCTGTCTCTTTAACTCCCTATCACTTCTATCGGGGTTTTGGACTTCGCGGGATCACGAATCCTAATTCCCAATGTTTCGGGACTTTACTTCCCCCAAACTCTGATACGGCGTGCCACCTATCCTCCACCAAATCCTATGGCCTCACTGTCCTTTCCCCGTCGGGATATCGCGTTTCGCGATTCTAAGTTGCAAGAGTATCCTGTCTCCAAAATATTTGATGCTTCGAACCTCAACTTATTTGAATCTTCTGACACACGTCCCAAATAAGGGACGGTTCTGGGCTCGTCAGGATATCACGGATCGCGATATCACAATTCCCGTTGCAATAATTTGGAGGTTCGATCTACGAAACCCCGATACACGATATACGTGTAGATCCAATGGCCCTGGATGACTTGGATCAATGCTCTATCTGTCCTGAGCTTAAACCTTTGGGAATACACCACTGTATCTCCCCTGCACATCCACAAAACCTGATGGCTCATGGAGATTCGCGGATTCTTCTCGGAGAATACCGACCGTCCATTCCTTCCGGAGGAATTCTGCGAAAGGATCAAGTGTTCTTTTCCACGGAACTCGTTCACTTGCTCGCAAACTTGCGACGCTTCCCTAGAACTTCAAGTCACAACTTGTCCTCGCTATTCTTCAACAAACTCAAAGGCCTATCCTTCTTGAGCTTTTCCCACAGCTTTTGGTCTTCAGAAAGAAAACCCCTTTGCACGCACTCCTTGCGGCAAATCTTCAACCACGTCTAAGTGTTGAAGCTCCTCAACTCTGTGCACGCGAGCAACAATATTCCTTCAATACTTTACTCAGGTTCGCAACCCTGAGACTTTTATCTGGCCTGCACACTCCTTGCATGGCCCCTGTAACCCAAATTCACTTCTGGGTGAACGAGAATCAAAGTTATCTCTATTTGAACCCTCTGTCAATGCACTCCTTGCAGACAATTCGACTGCACTCCTTGCAGGAATTCTCTGGCTCAAATAGAGAAACAATTGAAAGTCATTCCTTCTTCCTTTCAGATCCCAAACTCAACATGAAATCACATACACAACAATAAAGCAAATGAATAACAAGAAGCAAACATCAAATGAGCATAATCATCAGTACAGAAAGAACATACACAAAACCATGAATTTGAATCAAAGCTCTTCTATTAATTCAAATATCAGTACATGGGTGTTCTTTACACAGTTCTCTGCTTGCTCTTGCTCTTCTCTTGCTTCAATAATGTTACAATACACAATGAGGGTGTCTATATCCCGTTTCCCTCTTGCACTCTACAACCATCTAGTCTAGAATTAAATTTCTATCTACCTGCATTAACTATCTTAAATGCCTCCTATCTACTAAGGATGAGAGTAATCCGCTCAAGGTCCATTACAATATACAAGTGCGCCTCTATCTTAATGTCTCATTTAAGATTTTGCGCAACAATTCCAAAGTGTTTTCAAAATTTGTGCTAGCTTGTCCAGCTGTCTTCTGCTTCTCACACTGGCTCGCTTGATGTGTTGGCGATGCTCCTGCATCAACAAGTCACATAGGTAAGTTCAGGGATATGAACATACAAGAGTTTAAACGGTTGGATAGGGATTGGAGGAGGCTATCCCAAGAAGTATTGCATGCAGTCGAGTCAGATATAGGAATGCCAAGATAGTTGGATGGAAGGGAGCTCCTGGGTATGCCTAGAATTTGAGAGATATGTCATTGGATAGTTGGAGGAGCATTGGAGAAGAAAAGATGAGATTTATCTAGGTTAAAGGTGGTTCTAGAAGCATCACTAAAATCTGAAAGAATGGACCTGAGCTTAATGGCTTCCTGAGGAGTGGGAGTTCCCATCAACATGGTGTCATCCACAAATTGGCTATGATAAGTGGCTCGTTGCAACCCATGTAAATGGATACCTTGGATACATCCTCCTCAATAGAGGCAGTGATATAGTGACCCAATCCTTCAACCATGATAATGAAGAGAAAAGAAGAGAGAGGGTCCCCTTGTTGGATTCCTCTCTAGAGAGAGAAAGGTTTGGAAGGTACACCATTTACTAGAATGGAGAAAAACACAAAGGAAGTAAGGTTGATTATCCACATGTCTCAAGGAAATCAAGAAATAAATTATAAAAGATTATAATTAATTTGTACTTTGAAGCTAATTGTAATATCCCTAGTGGCACTACGTTAATTATTTATATAAATGTACCAAAACAATTATATATATATATATATAATCATTACATTTTCTAGATTCAAGAATTCTATTCACGAAAATGTTCAAATAGATTCAAGAATTCTATTCACAGAAATGCTCAATGGGTTAGCTTAATATGTTCAAATGAAGTATTTCAAAGTAGATTTTATTCTAAAGTTTTTAGTTCTACTTCATACTAATTACTATTATGATTGGTGGTTGAGCCATTCTCCTTCACGATATTATGGGTAAAGTGGGTGATGTAATAAGGTTTTTCTTGGAAAAATAAATACTTTGAAGTGTATCATGTAGTGTTTAAAAAAAAGTTATTTCCCATTGATAATGATTTTTTTATGATTTCCATTCAAGCGGCCTTCATTGGATTGTCCAAAAGCAACAAATCTAAAAACAATATAAATAAAAGTTAACCATTCTAGTTAAATAGAGGAAAGGGAAACCTATATAGATTTTATATGAACATAAGAACAATGTGAATGTCTAGAATAAATTTGTAAATAAAATATACAAGAAATTAAAGATGATACTATGAATCAAGTTCAAATGATCAAATGATATAGTGTTCTATAAGAAGTTATTTCCCATTAATAATGGTTGATTTTTATGAATTTCATTCAAGTAAACTGTGTTGAATTTCCACAAAAAAATAAAAAGAGGTTCATAAATAATAGAAACAAAAATTATTTCTTTAAATTATATATATATATATATATATATATATATATATATATATATATATATATATATATATATAAGAAGAAGTTCAAATAACATTAGAATAATGTGAATGTCTTCAAGAAATTTGGAAGAAAAATGTACAATAACCTAGAATTGGTACCATGATTCAAGCTCCTAGTGATGATGAAAATGATCATCAATTTTAGGATGTCAAAGTATTAATGTATTTGGTTATGGAGTTTAAATTACATTATTAAAATACATTGGTTTTATATCAGTGCATAAGTGGTCTAGTGGTAAAATAATACTCTGCCACGATACAAATCCAGGTTCGATTCCCGGTTGGTGCATGATTTTCTTTTCCCTTTGGTCTGATAGACCAATTTGGTCTTAGTGGATGTTAATCATCATCATCATCATACATCTAAAGATAATTTATATGATATGAATAAGTTGGAAGTGATGTCTTGTTCGAAAAAAAAGATCATCGAGAATATGTATACTTAAGAATAAAAAAACACAAATTAATAATTTCATAATGAAGGATGTTAATTTATTGGCATATGAATTTCATTTAACAAATTTGGTGGTTGATTTCACAACATTTCTCACATAATCAATGAAGGTTGTTAATTTATTCGCATATGAATTTCATTTAGAAAATTTGGTGGTTGATTTTATAATATTTCTCACATAATCATGAGAGAAAACTTTCAAACTATAAAAAATAATAAAAAAAAAGTTGAGAATAATTATATATTTGAAATCGAAATAATATAGCTATAATAAAAAAAATATTTAAATTCATTTTCCAAATGTTCGCATATATTATTCATTAATTGTAATTTATAAAAAATCAACATAGTCACTTAAGTATCAATTTTGTTTCTTCTCATTCTTCTTTATCTAAGCTAATATATTTAAACATGAAATCAATTTAATCACTCTCCAACTTCGTTTATATATATATATATATATATATNTACCAACAAATATCATTCTCACTTTCAGGATAGAGAGTGGGATGAATTGTATTCCCCAGGTGGACCTCAATGCCCAATTTGTTTCCATCAATTGGGTGTAGAAAGTTGTTTCCTCTCCCATTCATGTTCAAATACCACTTTGTGACATGTTTTCTCTTCATAATTTGATTTTTGTTGAGATGTTGACTTGGTCTTAAGCCTTGAAGAATTTAATTTACCCTAGGTACAATCCTTGGAATGAGGGGAAGTGCCCAGTGTTTTTCCCCAAGAAATGCATTATGCAGGTTAAAAAAAAAAGGTTAAAATATATTATATGTTTTTTTCCAAGGAAAACCTTGTGGGTAAACATCGAGGCACTTCCCCACATTTCACAGATGGTACATAGTTCAAACTCATCAATCCTAATTAAAATGCTTGATCAAGTAGGGACATTAAATGAGGCATGCAATATAGGTATCCAACTTAGGGGATCAACCATAAAATCTCTTACATGAAGCTCAAAAAGGTCAACCACTCAAGCTAGCCCACTTTTCATAAAATTTCATGATGAAGTTTAAAATATTATATTTTTTGGGACCGGAAAATGTTATTTTACGTAGTTATATTTGTGGTTTGTAAAATTTTATATTTTCTATTCTTTTCCAGATTACAAAGCCCTAGGAAAACCTTGAGTACTTGTGGGAATTGAACTTGGGTGGGGAGGATAATAATCACTCCTCCCAACCACCCAAGATAAGCCTAGTTAACTTTTATTATTTAAAAACAAGTGGTTTTTTTTAAATAACCTAAACATTGTACATTGCAAAGAAACATCTCTTTAAAAAAATCATCATTTTCATACATTTTAAAATTTTTTTAGGGAAAATTCCCTAAAATTATTTTTTAAATCACAATTTATTTTTCTATTTTATAGTAATGCTATAATGCTACTTGTTTCATAAAATATCGATTAAATAGAACATACCTACAATCTCTAGTCGATATATATTTACAATAAAAGTTGCTTTACACCATGTTATAATAATATAGTTATTAGTCCCTGTCGAAGGCTTGGGACTATATCAATTGTTTTTGCATTGACAAAAAAATTGGTGTTGTTTTCCAAAGTTTAACTTTGTTGGGAGTAATATAATTTTTTTTGTTGTGTTCTGATTGGTCCTTCGAAACAACATCTTATTGTCAGGCCGACAGTGGGAATTGAATAGGAAATTTAATTATGGATGTTTAGTGGATGGTTGAAACGATTGCATGTACGATTTTGAAGGTTCTAAGACGATCATAGTTCTGAAGCTTGCTACAATGTTAGCTGGAAATTGGTATAATTTAAAGAAGTGGGCCAGCAAATATGCATATATATTTACTATACAATATATAGAATTATTTTAATAAATATATATAAATTATTGTGTTTCGATTGTTCATTAAATTTAGTACAATTCGTAAATTTTGAAGGGATTTTTTTGTACTTCTTGACATGATTCTTTATGATATATTTCATGGTTTACAAGGAGATTTAATTGAATTCTTTTGTTCTAATTAATTGTTGAATTCTTTGGGTTTGATCATGATACACTATTCTATAATCATAAAGTCGAGATTGTTCTGAAAGTTACAGGTGCTGCAGTTGGTGACTTGGAAGAGATCTAGTTTTTGGTATTGTACAAATTTATGAGATTGGGTAGGAAGTCATGTGAATCTAGTATCTTGCTTCTAACAAGTTGGTTGTCATATTAATATATGTATTTTAGACAAGTGTTATTAGTTTTTGTTTTATAGAGTTTGTTTTGTGCATAGTGTTAGCACATAGGATGTGTAGGGGTCAAAACATCTTTAGATTTGTATTGTTTTGAGTCATAGGGTCTTTAAATATTAGACTTTGGGATACATATCATGTCATAACTCAATTTTTGTTGTTTCCATAAGCATTGTCTTGTTTTTAGTCTTGGTTTAGAGCCTTGGTGTCATGCTATTACTTATCATCATGAAGGAAATAAGTATCATCATAGGTTTCTCAACCCTAGTCTTAAAATCATCATCATCATATGTCTTGTCTCAAGGGTGTGTACACAAAATTCCATTATGTCATTTTCCAACCATTTAGGGGTCAAGTCAGATGTCAGTTTTACTTGTTTCCAACTCACCTAAAAGTTCACAACGTACCAAGAAGTACCTTGTGCACTAATATCTCATCATTGCACTTTGGAAATGTGTCAGGGGAGATATCATCTTCTCCAGTGCATTCAATTCATTATGATTTTCAGGATTATGTCAAGGAACAACTCTAACAGTTTCCATGAAGTGCGCTATTGGAGTTCGAAAACTGGCACTGCAGACTCGCGCTGTGAACTGACTGTAGTAGATTGAAAAGGATCAGATGCTTCCATTTAAGTCCAACTCGAGTTCACAAAGCACCAACCTATGTTAAGACATACTAGGTACTCCTTTGGCATTGCATGTTGCTTAAATGGTTGATTGAGAATGTAAATCCATTGTGTATTGTTGGCGCTACAAACTGTTAAATGTTCAATGCACTGCCAACTCTATGTGTCATTGAAACCCACAATTCTGGTGTTCTAAACCCTGGTCATTGTTCAAGATTGTTATCTCACTGGGTCATCCTATAGTTTCCTCCTGAAAACAATAATATTACCCACTCCCCATTCTATGTAGCAAACTATCCCTTATAACCATGCGCTGCAAATTGTGTGTTGCATACTAGCATTGTGAACCCTCTTTTTTTTGATTGACCAAACCCTTGTCAAAATTGAAATCCATCTAAGGCCCAGGTTTTAACCAGTCATTATATGTTCCCTCTAAGACATGAAAAGTATTGTCATTCCTTCATAAAGCCTAGTTCAATTGCATAGGATACTGGCGTTGTGAACTGGTTGTTGGCGATGCAAACCCTCTGTTTACACAGAGTTGTCTCTTTTTCCTATCTACAATTTCACTCAGATTTAATTGTTGTCCCTCTTAGCATTCCATACTTGCAATTTTATCAACTTCATACTATTGTTGTGTATAAATTTTCATACAGGTGAACCCTAAGTATGCCAGCTATGTAATCAAACCCTAAAAATCCTTGTTTTATTCTATATTTCACACACAAACTTTCATAAGAGGCTACATGAAGTTTTCAAGATAGTAATTATGGACAGTCAACAAGGAAAGAAGATCCACAAGGGGGGAGATATTGTGAGAGATGAACCACATGACATGAAACTCATCAATTTTGAATCTATTTTTAAGGAATATTTACAAAAGGTGGGTTTCCTTAATTTTTTTTCAGAAAATGCAAAGAGGGCATCCTTAAGTGGCTAAGAAGTTTTCACTTAATTTCAGTGGAATAAAGACTAAGGTGAGTATGCTAGAGTTTTAAGTCTCTGAGCATTTTATTTATGTATCTACAGAGTTACCTGATTGTGGTGAGAAGTGGTTTAAATCCATGTCTTTGAACTCTTCTTTCTCCAAGGAATTCTTTAAATCTAAATATCAAGGAGATAACCTATCCAAAGGAGTGCCTAGAAGTCACATGCTAGAATATTTTGACAAGATGCTCAGGGTCATCCAAAATTACTTCACATGTGAAGGAAAGTTCAATATGGTATATCAATACCATATCATATTACTACTACACTTCACTGGGAAAGAAACCATGAACATCCCTTTTTACCTATTCATGAGTATTGGCAATATGTCAGACAAAGTCCAGGCTAAGTCCAAGACACCAGTGTTTTTCACTCTGGTTTAATCAAGATGTTAGTACTGGAAGAGTTGAAGAAGACTAAAACTAACTGAGAAAATTTCCTAGTTGCATCAAATTTTCAGTTAGATATTTCTCCTACGCTACAATCCAAAATACAAACTCCTATCCCTGTTGAGAAGACTGTGTATTCAGATTCAAGAAAGTAGAGGAGGATGACCAGGAGTGATAAATATTTTCAAGCTACTGATAAATTAGAAGAAGGTGGTCCCTCACAACCTCCTGAGAGAGAAGTTTCACATGTGGTAGAACCTACACCTATGGAAATACCATCAAGAAAAATAGGGAAGTTGAAAGGAAAAAAACTTGTTTTTTCCCCACCAGTTGCTACAGAAACAGTTAAATCTAGAAGACCTTTTACTAGATCAACAACTAAACAACATGTTCCTATAAAGGATGGTACAACAGAGACTTCATCTCAACAAAAGGAAAAAAATCATATTTCCAAGAAGCCCATGGAGGTTATTGATATCAACACTCCTCCTCATGAAAGTAACCCTACTTTCAAAATACTCAGGAAGCAACTTAAGGATGCAAAAACTGAAATTGACAAGTTGAAAAAGGAAGATTTGGATTCCCGAATTAAGATAAAGGAGATGTTATATCTATATGAGGAGACAATTGATAAAACAAGGTTCATGGCTAAGAGGTATTTTTCCCTTCATAAGAAAATCAAGAATGTATATAGGCAGAAGAGAGCCTGCTAAGATGAAATCAAAAAATTAAAATCAAAGTTACATCCTTTCAGAGAAGAAGTGGAAAAAGGGAATTTAGATATGTTGGCTAAGGTGGCTACTAGGAATACCATAACTAAAATATGAATACAAGATAATATTCCACATCAACATAATTTTTGTCATGGTTTTTGCATGCAGTTACAACACTAAGTGATGATTTTGGATTTTGAGCTAAACTTAACATCTTTTTATGTCTTCTCCAAGGTTACTTTAGGTTGTAATGAGTCTGTAGAATTTCTAGAAGGTTCATCCTACTTATGGTACAATTTTTAAAGGTCGGGATATTTTTGCAAAAAAACATGCTTCTACAGGAAAGTTCGCAGCGCCTGGACTCACTGGCATTGCAAACTGGGTGTTTTAGGACAGTTTGCAGCGCTCTGCTGCGAACTTAGATTTATGAATATTTTGGAGGCGAGAGGGATTTCCATTTGTCAATTTGAACTCGTACCAACATTCATAGGTTTAGTTTCATATTAGAAGGCCACATGTCTCAAGGAGATGCATGTAGTAAAGCCACATCACTAGTTGTTAAGGGTTGTTCAATACGTTGCCAACATTTTCCTACAAAATAGCATTTTGTTATTTTCTTGTTGTACACCTATTGCAATGATTCCACCAGACATGGAATCCTATGAGGAATTTAAGGGGAGGATGGTAAAGGGTTCTTTTGATGTTTTGGTTTTTTAATATGCATTGTAATTGGAGATGAGGTTTGAATGGTTGAAGAGAGAACTCTTATTTTTCGTCTCTTATCATTGTAACATAGTTTTCTTGATGTATGGACTAGAATCAAGAATCTTTAATGGTGAAAAATCAGTCCTTTTTCTACTTTCATCTCTGTTTTGTCTCATTTTGGTATTAGTCTTTGGTGAAGGATTCATCATGGTGCTTGTTTATTTATTGCAGTAGATGATTTATTGTGGTATTTTATGCAAGTTGATCAAAGTACTTTTCTTTTTGGATTAAGAAGTTCTTATTCAAATGAGTTTTCTTCCGTATGTGTTCCAGAAACATATGATGTAAACTAATACACATATTTCACTTTCCTAGTTAAGTCTTCCATATTTCATTTGTATCTCTTAAACATTGATTTGAAGCTATTCAAAGCCTTGCTTACTTGTGTGTATTTCATGGAAAGTTTTGTGATTGACATCATAAACTGAGTTTCACATCCATTTGCCACACTTTTTAAAACATTATTCTTCACATTCTGATGGGTATTAGGCTTGCATATACAACAGTCTAGGTGTGACTTCTAGTGCTAACACATAGTGTAGTTAGCTTTGCTATGATGTTGGTTTTTCCAGAAGCAAGTCAAGTTGGGCATGGGTTGTTACAGAGAATGTGTATGTTGAAAAAAATCAAAGGTGAACATGGAGAGAAGATGTGTTTTTTTGAGTTTGTATTGTTTTTTGATAGTTTATTTGGTTTTTGTTTGATAGAGTTTTCTTTGTGCATAGTGTAACTACTTTTACTATGTTGCTAGTTTTTCCAGAAGCAAGTCAAGTCGTCTAGGGGCTGTTACAGAGACTGTGTAGGACAAACATAGTCAAAGGTGACTAGGGAGAGAAGGTGTGTTGTTTTGAGTTTGTATTGTTAATTTTTTTTTTTGGGTTTCTTAATGTGTTTATCTACCATGTCATCTATTATGGTTCAAAGAAACAGAGTTGTTCTGGATTTGCAAGTGTTGGATGTGGCGAGTTGCAAGTGTTCTAATTTTGGGGTTGTAGAAATGTGCATCAAAGTGTAAGAAACCCTATGCATTGTATGCTATATGCCAGGGAATATTAGGTCTCGATTCTTGTTTTACATTTATGTGTTATCGACTTGTATTTTTCTTCTTGTTTTGTAGTTGATTGATATTATGGAGATATTGTGGGTATAAAGTTAGGGAGAAGTGCATTATTTTGCATGTGTTGTAGAGAAATGATGTTTTTAGGTTGGATGCATTTTCATATGGTGTTCCATCTATTATTATTATTATTATTATTTTTTTTTTTTTGGGGGGGGGGTTGATTATAGTATAAGCAAGTCTAGCTCAGAAAGACATGCATTTTTCAGTTTGTCTAGAGGATTTTTCTATGAACATATGGAATCACTCAGTGCGACTATGTCTTGTGCATCTTAACAATGGAAGAGGAGTATCGCTGACATAGCCAATACCATGTATTTTCAATTCTTGTGCTGAGAATTCATGCCAGTTATGGTCGTGTGGTCCCGTGTGTCTGCACAATGAATTGTGATAGGGGATGTAATTTAGATGATATCCCAACGATTTTTCAAAGGTTAATTTTGTCAGATTTGCAAGCAAAGGGAAACAATTTAGATCTTGTCTGATGTGTTGGAGGCATAGTTGTGCGAAGGGCAGATATATGCCTATTGAAAAACCTCCGTCCAACCTCGAAAGTGGTAAAGTAAAAATACCTTTGACTAGCATATTGTTCAAAGGAAAATATATCACATACATGGGATTACCCCAAAGACAAGAGCAGGATGTCAATCCGCTAAAATGTATTTTACACATATTGACTACCTTTCAAATAGAAATAGCCATAATAAAAAACCATCGAGTAATCTATAGATAAGAAACACATTTTCTTGGCATTGCTTCTAAATGTGTGGCGTTTTCTCCTAAATCAGAGAAAATCAATTTATTATAAATTGGTGACCTATTTTGAAAATTACATCACTTGTCACAATCACAGATGCATAGCTATTGGAAATGCAAAGGTGTAGAAGTTTAGCAATGCAGGAGGGTGACCTGTGTGTGTTCTCCACACAAGGATTAAAAATAGACCGTCTTAAGTAGACCAAGTATATCTATGCAAGGTGGATGAGGATTCAAAATAGACTAAGTGAATGCATTTTCTATTATCTATCCTTGTGTGGGATTCTATACTTTTGACCCTTGCACTGAGAATCCATGCCACTTATGGTCTAGCATTGGTAGAGTTGGTTGCATAGACACTTGTGAAATTGGTAGAGTGATGTCATCAACACTTCCACATAGGTGTATGTTGCATAGAGCCGGTATTTTGTCTATTTAGTACTTAATCTATATTCAAATATTTTGCGAAGAACTGATACATCTACTCTTTTTGCACTGTCGCAGTTATGCATGTCACAGCATGTTTGATAGTGTGTGCTCTATGCATAGTGCAGTTACTTGGTTTCATTCGAATTTGCATTGGCATTGGTGTAGTGTTTAAGAAAACCAGTCCTCTTTTATTAGTTGTATTGTTGGATCAAATGGTTGAATGAAATATTCTTTATGTGCATCATATAAAAGACTTTTCTACTAGAAAATTGTCCAAATATAAATAGATCATAGAGTTGTGATTTCCCCAAGGCCAAGAAAAAGATGTCAATCCGACAAAAAAATTTTTACACATATATCGACTACCTTTTGAATAACCATAATGATAATTAAAAACCATCGAGCAACGTATAGAAAAGATATACATTTTCTTTTTAGTTCTTATAGATGGGTGGCCTATCCTCCTTAATTAGTGCAAATAAATTTACGATAAATTAGTGACTTGTATTGCAAATTATATCACTTTTCATAATCAGGGATGAAGAACTATTGGAAATGAGGAGGCGTAGAAGTGTAGCAATGCAAGAGGATGACCCGTGCGAGTTCTCCGCATAAGGCTTAAAAATAGATAGTCTTAAGTACACAAAGTATAGCTATGGACATATGGAGGTACTCGGTGCAACCATGTATTCCACACCTTAGCAGTGGTAAAGGAATATCACTAACACAACCAATACTGTGTATTTTCAATGCTTGTGTAGAGAATTCATGCCGACTATTATTGTGCAGTTTTGCACCTGCTATTGCAAAATATCTGTCGAACCTCAAAAGTGGCCAAGTAAAAACACTTTTGACTTGCAAATTATCCAAATACAAATAGATCAAAGACCAAATATTACCTTGAAGCCAAGAGTAGGATGCCAATTTGCTAAAATGTATTTTACACATATATCGACTACCTTTCGAATAACAATAGGAATGATAAAAAACCATCCAACAGTCTACAGATAAGAAACACATTTTCTTGGAATTTCTTCTATATGCATGGATTTTCCTCTTAAATTGGACCAAATGTAGTTGTGTGAACTAGACGACGATTCAAAATAGACTAAGCGAATTCTTGCTCTATTTTCAGTACTTGTGCAGGATTCTAGACTTTTGACCCTTGCATTGAGAATTCATGCTACTTATGTTTTGGAATTGGAACAATTGGTTGTGTTATCCCCAAATCCTATGGATAACTAAGGATATTATGTCTCGAGGCCCTTATTTTTCATACATGGAGTACCGAGAGATAGCTTGACCAACAGTGTCCACTTGCACAGACAGAGACCCGCCTCGCTGCCACAACTCTAGGTGCATCACGACGATATCCACCACATCATCTAGCTTCCAGAAGACATTGGGTCTTTCTCCATGAGGTACAAGCCAGGTATTATGGTGAGTGTCATCTCAATATTTGAATAATTTGAGTTTGTTTCATATATTACTTCTTATGATTATGTAATGTTTGCTTGGACATTATGCTCTTTTCCCTATTTTACTTTGGTGGTTGAAATTATGCCCTAGGAAGTGGGTCATCCATAGGGATAGGTTTTCTACCAGGATGTCCTATGAACGATTCATCGTGCCATTCCATAACATACTTTTCACTTTCCACACTTCATTTCCTCATCTCCTTCTATTTTTGTATTTTCGGGTGTACTGACCCAAGAAGGGGTTGTCCCTCATTTCATGAGAAGAAGGGGCTAAAGGTCTAGATGCTTGTAGCTGGAAAAAGATAAAATAAAATCACTAACCTTCTATATTCTCTCCTAGGTATCCCAAGGACAATGAAATGTCTCTCATAAGAAATTGATGGGACCCATGCAAAATAACCAATACAAAATTCCAACCAAGGTGGAGCAAGTGTGGGCACTATTTTTTATGCTTAGGTAGAATCCCCACACATGTTTCCAACTTCGGGAATCATAATGTGACTAGGGTAGAGTCAAGGTGGGAACAATTTTTTATGCTTAGGTAGAATCCACACCTTGGCTTCAACCTGGAAACATCTTGAAAGAACAAGAGGAAATAAATGGGCTTGGAAAAAGGTTACATTGAAAATGAAGGTGCAACACACATTCTACAAAGGCGCCCATAGATGAGACACTAAAACCCCTTGCATGTCATGAAACCCATACCCAAATTATTTTCCACCATCCATGACATCTTATCCATGTGACCTAGAAAGAATTCCCCTAGGGAAAAACCCCTAAACGTGAGGTACGATTCACCTAGTAGGTCGTTTTGTCAACCCTCCCATACCTAAAATTGGCAAATTGCATATGATCTTTGAGCATTGGTTTATTTTGATGAGGTGGTTTGGATGTGTTGGAATATTGTTTGTTGTCATTGATGTCAACCCTAGTCATTGGTTTTGGACCGCAAGATTGATGAAGGTATTTGGACATGAAGGATAGTGCACATGAAAACACAAAACCCATGGATGGATAGTATACATCATGCTGTTTTCGGTGGTAGATGAAATGTCACATGGATCCTCATGGTTGAGGAGAAATTAATTTTTGAAGAAACCAAAGACTGTAGCTCAGAAGGAAGCAAAAAGGAACAACAAACTGGCAATAGACACCATCTTGGATGGATTGACAGATTCAGTGAAATCCAAGGTGGGATCATGTGCATCATCAAAAAAGATTTGGGGCAAGATACAAGATCTTTATGCAAGAGAAGAATTAGAAGAAGAAGAAGTTGTAGAAAATTACAACATCTCAGATTTCAAAGAAGCAAATAGAGGTTAGTTCTTTTTCTTTAATTGTGAAGGAGTAGGACATGTTGAATTTGAATGTCCTCATCCAAGGATTGAAAAATATGACACTGAAGAAGAAAATTCCAATGAAGAAGAAGAAAATCATGAAGTAGAAATTATTCAACAAGAAGATGAGAATTTTAAAAAATTGAAGCATTTTGAGATTGAAAATAGCAAGCTCAAAGACACGTATAGAAAACTAAGAAGTGAATTGGGTAGTTGTGAAAAGACAATTGTAATATTGAAGAAACAATTAGAAGACTTTGAGAAACTTGGATAAAAAACCATTTCCTTGAAAACTCCACTCGAAGAAGAAAGAAGAATAGGAGAAGTAAGGAATGTCCAAATGATGAAGAAAGAAGAATATTGTGAGAAATGTGAACAAGAAGTTGTCTCATTGATGAAGAGCTTAAGAAACTCTCAAGTGCCAAAAGACTTAACAAATCTTGGATGCATGGGTGAAACTTTATACAAGGAAGATGAAAATACCAACAAGAAGGTTGAAGAAAGAGATACACAGAGAGTTGATGAGAAGTGTACCAATATACCACAAAGAAGGAATGATTACAAAAGAGATGAATATCCAAGAAGACCTTCTACCTTCAGGAATCAAAGAAGCTTCAATCAGTATGAAGGAAACTATATAAGAGTATATCATGAACCCATATGGACTACATTGCAAGTAAGGTCACTTACTCCAAGGTATAAAAATGTATTTCTTGGTCATTGTTATACTTGCAAAATTTTTGGACATAAGGCAATTAATTGCAGAATCAATGAAAGGAACAAATACGCAAGAAACATGAATAGTGTAAATAGAAGACATAAAAATAATCGCGGATTTGTCAACATAAGTTATAATTCATTTTCCCCATTGATGGACACAAATATTGTATGCTACAAATGTAATTATCTTGGTCACATAGCACGAGATTACAGATATATGAATGAAGATGTCCCTATGCCAACCACAGTTTTGAGAAGGAAAGAGAGTCCAAACAATGAATATTGTCTAATAGCATTGACTTTTGAAGAATGTAAAGAAGAATATAAATGGTACATAGATAGTGGATGTTCTTCACACATGACCGAGGATCAAGACAAATTCATCAGCTTGAAGAGAAAGGGTGGCAATGTTGCATTTGGAGATGACTCATCTACCAAAATACTTGGAGAAGGTGTATTAGAGCTTGGAAGCAAAAATGTAAAATCAAAGAATGTCCTATTGGTTGAAGACTTGAAGCATAATCTACTCATTGTTAGTAAAATGTGTGATCAAGGATACACTCTTACGTTTGACTCCCGAAAATGTAAAATCAGAGAAAATAACTCAGGAAGATTGGTTGCAACTGCAATAAGAATACTGAACAACATATACATCCTAGACATGAAGAAGAGAGAGAAGAAAAAAGCCACACAAAAGGATTCCAAGGAAGAAAAATTCCCAAAGACCAAAAATAAGGATGAAGTATTATTGAATGCCACATTTTCAGGGGGATAAGCCCCAAAGAAGAAGGTCACCTTATGCCATTGAACTCAGGGGGAGAAGCCCCAAAGAAGAAGGTCACCTTATGCCATTGAACTCAGGGGGAGAAGCCCTACCCTTTTCCATTGATTTCAAAGGGGGAGAGAAATTGGGATCATGATGACATGGGGAGCATGAGTGTTTCCATCAATGACAAAGGGGGATATTGTTGGAATATTGGTTGTTGTCATTGATGTCAACCCTAGCCATTGGTTTTGGACCGCAAGATTGATGAAGGTATTTGGACATGAAGGACAATGCACATGAAAAAAAACACCCATGGATGGATAGTATACATCATTTTGTTTTCGGTGGTAGGTGTCATGCCACGTGGATCCTCATGCTTGAGGAGAAGTGAATTTTTGAAGATGACAAAGTGAATTGAAGAAGGAAGTACAGGTCGACCCTGGAGATAATTAAAGAAAATAATTACAAAATAAGAAAGTGTCAGGTCGACCCTAATGTTAAAAGGAAGTGAGATAAATGGTATAAATACATATCATTATACATTCATTATACACACAAGTCAAATTTCATAGGAAATCTGAGGAAAAGAAGGTCGGATTTCAAGGAAGGATGAAGTCTTTTGGTGATGTGTTCTGAGGTATGTTATTTACATGTCATCTTACCATTTTCTCTATAACTTTATTTATAGATTGATTAAGATGGTGAAATTGATATGGTGTGGAGAAGACATATGTAGGTACATATGGTAAATAATTGATCTCTTTATTCACTATAATTTTGGAGATACACTTTGTGGAAGATAGGGTTTTTGACTAGTCTTGAAGCTAGTCAATAAGCAGGTGTTCCGGGTAAAACAATCATAACTTCTTCATAGAGAATACAAATTAAATGAGACCAATTTAATTGGAAATAGTACAGGCTTTAGTATATTTTGTGCAAGTTTCAGAATCTGATGTTAAATATTGAGCGTGGGGCATTCTGTACAAGTTCTCTCTCCTGAATAAACCAAAATTGAATAAGGTCTACCATTCTCTCTATAACTTCTTTTTGGGGAGGATTCAAGGAGTGAAACTTGGAGGAGTTTCAGAGAATACATTGAGTAATATTATCTACAGGATCAAATTATCCCAAGAATTGAAGAATTGCAAAAGTTGAAGAAGCCTGAGGAAGCATTATCAGGTTATATGTGATGGTTGGTTGATGGTGATGATTTAATGTAAAGTTTTATTATCTCTCATATATTCTTGGGTGGAAGGAAGGGGAAAGGATGGAGAGGTTAGATATCTATTGATATTGGAGGATTGTATCTTCCTTTTGGAGGTTTATCCCTCCCTTTATATTTGGAAGTTGTAGCTACCTTTGGAAGTCATTACTTCCCTTGAACAATAACTATTGATTATTTCTCATATATTGTGCATGATGTGTTGTGATGTATTGGTGTAACTCTTATACTATTGTTGATTGCTCATTGGATATAATTGAATGGTTTAAGTATAAGTTGAAAAAGGTTTAAAATTGTACTTGATACCGATTCACCCCCCTCTCAGTATCAACAGGATGTACATGCTTATATGGCTATTTTAATTATTTGATTTAATCATCATGATGCATTTGACTTGAGATCCTTGCAATGTGTATCCATTTGTCTTTGCAGGACCTAGTTGGTGGATAGTTTTGGAAGAACAAGCCCAACTTGGACTTCCATGGGGATTGAAGCCCATAGGTTGGATGCCAAGGGCCCACATTCTGGATGATGAAATTCCTATGGAGGCCTAGCGGACAACTTATAGGATCTTACTCATCCCCTACATGCCAAATGACTTTCTTAAGAGGGACAAAACATCACCTTTTGGGGGTTTGACGTCACCCTAGTGCTAGGATTTGGTGGTGGAGATGGACACTTGGAATTGTTTTGAGGGAGAATACTCTTTTCATGATAGAAATGATCCTAGAGCATGAGGAAGGATCCTTTGAAGACCCAAAGATTCATCTTCAAGCTCAATGTCCACCTAAAAATTCCAAAAAATTGCCCAAAAGAAGGGTGGCATCATGTTTCTAGGGTTTATTTTATGTGCAAAGTATGAATTAAATAATATTGTTTTTGTGAAGGAGAAATATTAGGGTTGTTGACCCCTTGTATTTTTTTTTACCTTAATTTTTTTAGACAAACTATGTTTAGAGGATTTGTATAAATATAGATCATCTCTATTTGATTTTACATCATAGCTCTTCCATTGTGAGAAGACTAATTACTGGAATATTCTCTATACTTGATCATTTTGGTATCTCTCTATATTGGAAATGAATTTTGGTGTTATATCTTGGTGAATGGATGAGGCTAATTGGTGCACACCTCTTGGAGGCTTCTTTACTTGCTCTTGGATGGTAATTGCTTGGTGAACTAGGGTTTGGTCTTGCATATTTCTTGGAATTGGTACGGAAAACATGCAATGGTTAGTTATTCCTTGCTTGTTCTTGGTCATTGTTGGTTGAAACCATAGGAGGCGTATGTTTTATACACCCTCCATTAAGCTTCATATTATTTGCTAAGTTTATAAGTTGTTTTTTGTAAGGGTTGCTAGGAGAAGTATGAGTGTGTACACCCTCCTAGATTTTCCCTAGTTTGATTGGAATTCCCTAGGGAATAAGAGGATTTACATCCCTAGGGATTTTTTTGATCTAACTCATACTTCTAAGACTCCATTCACCCATATTTTAAAGTCACTAATATGAAATTATGCATTGGAGAAATAAATTGTTTGCATTGGTAAACATGTTTTGGTGAGATATCAATCTTGTTCAAGTTGGAATCTTTTGTGGATTACTTGAGGTTTCTAACCCCTCTAGGGAATCCTAGTTCTCTTAATTTTATTGGATCTATAATAAATTAAAATCTACATCCATTAGGGCTGTAAAAAACCATCTACTTTTCTTGACTTTAACTTACATTTTGACTGTGGAATTTGGCTAGTAACCCATTATTTTCATTGTGCTACTAATTGGTGAACTTTTGGGTGGATTACTTGCCTGTTTTTGTGGTTAAAAGTTTATGCTGTAGAAAATCATTTCTACAGTCACTTGGATTTCATAAATATACTATGAAAACTTATCATTACAACCATCCAATACCACTAAAGTTGTGCTAAAGTGTTGAGAACTTATCTACATGATTTATTCTTCATAACTCAACTAAAATTTGATGCTTTAAGTGGTTATATCTGCAATAGTTGATTTCGTTAATGATATATATTTTTGTTGACTTCTGCAATTAGGGACAACAAGATTAAATTTCTATCCCACTTGATATATTACGTACATACTTGGATTTTATTGTGTCTCGGGTAGGTACAAACACTTTCAATAGGTACCCAAAGACTTGGAAACCTTAAACCACTCATGAGATGTGTCATAAAATCCATTTTCCACTTAGTAACTTGAACTATAGTGGAATCCATTTATTAGTATCACTTGTCATCTCATTTCCCCCTAGGGTCACTAGGTTTCCCCCCTTGTGGTGATTTTCATCATCACTAAAGTGACGGGAATACCTATATAAGGTGAACGTGGGTAGGTTTTCTCTTAGTTGTCTCCATATTGTGATTTGGGTCAGGATTTTCCCAACCTACAACTTGTGCGATAACATTTTGTCACCGTTATCAGGGAGGATTTTGAATTCTCTTTTGAGCCCTAATGACACTTTGGCAAGCTATCCAAAATCCTTTCCCTAGTTTTCTCGGTGAATCCACCTGAGGGAAGTTACCTTTCCCATTTTCTTTGAAGAAATTTTTAGGTTCATTTGGTGACTCCACCTTTCAAGAACCCACTATTCCCCTTTTCCCTTTTCATCCTTTGATGAGCCTTGTTCTCATCTGGCGACTCCATTGAGGTATTACCCTAAGTAATGGAACCCTGGTCTCGCGGGGCTTACCATGGGAATTCCATAAGGTGTACCCTTCTCTTGATTTTCATAATATCCCCATATATCCAGATCATTGCTCTATAGAGTGGAGAGAAAATTTCCCTAAATTTAATGGTGATCCAGCTCTAACAGTCACCCATGGCATGAATTATATGAAGTATGCTTCAAGCTTAAATGTGCTACATGAAGATGTTTTGATGATTTTTTTTTCACTGGAATCAAGTTAAAGGAGTTTGCTTGCACACTCATGTAATCCATGAAGTATCCCATCTTCTACAATTCTCATTGAATAATTTCCCAGGCATTATCGGCCAACTACCCATAATTTGCAAGATACTTTCCAAGACTCAAAGGCGTTCTTTACATAGAAGGTTTTCCTATAGATGAGGATGAAGAAAATATTGAATAATATACTAGTGAAGTCTCTCATGTTGAAGATCCATACGAGACATTTGATGAAGATGAAGTTCTTATATTATCCCTCCCACTTGATCAAGGAATCCATGCCTCTACTCCCCCTTCACATCAAGAAGAGAACGTGATGAGTTGTGACCATTTTGAAGATTTTGAAGATATTGATGATACTTTATTCCATGAATTTAGAAGCAAAGAATTACTAGAGGATCCCTTGGATGTGGAAAATCTTTTTGAAGAAAATAAAACAAAGCACTCTATATTAAGAAGCAAGCATCTTGTGATGAAGAGGCGATGGAGGAGCATGTCCATAAAGAGAAATAAGAATTATGATGAGGTGAAGCATGTTGAGAATCCTCGTGAGGCATCCTTATCTTTTCTCCTGCTTGATGAAGTTGAGGTTGTCCAGCCTTAATATCCTCCTACACATGAGGTTGAAGAAGAAACTAGTCTCAATGATGAAGAATCTGAAGATCAAGTTGAATCCGCCCTAACCTCTATTTTTCCTTCACACAAAGACAAAGAGATGATCATTTTTAGTATTGTGAAAAAAACCTTAGATATTGTTGATGATAATATTGAGACTTTCATACAGACTGGGAGACATAGATGGGATTTTTTTTCGTTTCACTTTTGATAGAGACCCCATTTACGACATTGAGGGTGGATCTCGAGGAAAATGGGTTGAGTTGTCATCAAAAGACTAGTATTCATGTGTATATGATTAATATGTTTGGAATCCCGGTGATGATATGATTACAGATTTGTTTTGTCCATTCGAGGATGACCCGACACAACATTTTCAAGGAGTTATGATGTATATCCTTTTGGGGATGCAGACTTGTTCTATGAGGATTTTCAACCACCTTCATCCTCAATTTTAGATAAACACTAAGACATGGCCATCCCAGAGAAATCAAAGGCTCACTCTACAAAGAGAAATGATTTTCATATTGGGGATTTCTACAAGGATTCATAGATGAAGAGGCCACATTTTTCTTTCTCTAGACCTAAGCTTGTCCCTTACCTCATTCCTTCTTCTTAGGGAAATCATTAGGTATTATTGGGACCTCTCATATCTTCTCAGTATTTAGGAAGCAATGATCATACTAATGAATATGAAGATGTTGGAAATACTGAGAGGGGGGTGAATCAATATTTAGAGCAATTACTATTTTTGAACTTGTACTTAAATCAGATCATGTATTTAATTTATATCCAATCAACAATGAATACTATCCAATGAACAATGAAGAATAGTATAAGAGATACACCAATACACCATCCACGTTATATAAGAAGTAATCATGTATTATTGTTCATAGGAAGTAATGACTTCCAAAGGTATCTACAACTTCCAAATATAAAGGGAGGGATAAACCTCGAAAAGGAAGATACAATCCTCCAATATCAAGAGAGGGTTTACCTCTCCATCCTTTCCCCTTCCTTCCACCCAAGAATATGTGAGAGATAATAAAAATATACATTAAATTATCACCATCAACCAACCATCACATATAACCTGATAATGCTTCTTGAGACTTATTCAACTTCTTCAATTCTTCACTTCTTGGAATACGCTAATCCTATAGATAATATTAATCAATGTATTCTCTAAAACTCCTCCAAGTTTCGCTCCTTGAATCCTCCCAGAAAAGGAGTTATAGAGAAAATGGTAGACCTTATTCAATTTTGGTTTATTTAGGAGAGCGAACTTGTACAGAATTCCCCATGCTCAATATTTAACATCATATTATGAAATTTGTACACAGGAAACTAAAGCCTATACTATTTCCAATGCAATTGGTCTCACTTAATTTAGTTTCTCTATGAATATGTTATGACCGTTTTACTCGGAACTCATGTTTATGACTAGCTTTAGGACTAGTCAAAAACCCTATCTTCCACAACGTGTATCTCCAAAATTATAGAGAATAAAGAGCTGAAAGTTTTACCATAGGTACCTAGATATGTCTTCTCAATAGCCTCTGAATTTCACCATTTGAATCGTTATAGAAACAAAGTTATAGCAAAAATGGTAAGATTACCTGTAAATAACATACCTTAGAACACATCACCAAAAGACTTCATCCTCCCTTGAAAATTGGCCTTCTTTACTTCAAATTTCCTCATAAATTCAAATTATATCTTATTTTTCATTAATAAACTTATGTGTGTAGAAAAATGAATGTATAATGAGATGTATTTATACCCTTTATGTCACTTCCTTTTAACATTAGGGCTGACATGTAGTTTATGCTTCAATTCACATTGTCATCTTCAAAAATTCCTTTCTCCTCAATCGTGAGGATCCACGTGATGTGCCACATACCACCGGAAGTGGCATGACTTATACTATACATCCATGGGTGTTGTATCTGCATGTGTAATTTCCTTCATGTCTATCTACTTTGATCAACTGTGGGGTCCAAAAGCCAATGGCTAGGGTTGACATCAATGACAACAACCAATATTCCAACAATCTCCTCCTTTTTCATTGATGGCAACACTCATGCTCCCCCTGTCATCATGATACCAATTTATCTCCCCCTTTGACATCAATGGAAAAGGGTGGGGATGATCCCCCTGAGTTCAATGGCATAAGGTAACCTTCTTCTTTGGGGTTGCTCCCTCTGAACATGTGGCACTCAATAATACTTCATCCTTATTTTTTATCTTTGGAACTTTTTCTTCCCTGGAATCCTTTTTTGTTGATTTTTTCTTCTCTCTCTTATTCATTTCTAGGATGTATATGTTTTTCAGTATTCTTGTTGTAGTTGCAACCAATATTCCTGAGTTCTTTTCTCTTATTTTACATTTTTGGGATTCAAACGTAAGAGTGTATCCTTGATCACATATTTTGCTGACACTAAGGAGATTATGCCTCAGATATTCAACCAATAGGACTTTTCCTGCTTTTACATTTTCACTTCCAAGATTTACAGTTCCTTTTCCAAGTATTTTGGTAGATGAGTCATCTCCAAATGCAACATTTCCACCCTTTTTCTTAAAGCTGACAAATTTGCTTTGATCTCCGGTCATATGAGATGAGAACCCACTGTCTATGAACCATTCATCTTCTTCTTTGCATTCTTTAGCAACCAATGCTATTGGACAATTTCATTGTGTGGAATTTCCATGTCTTAGTTGGTATAGGGACATTTGGCATATGATTATCTTCCTTTATCTCTTTGCAATCTCATGCTTTGTGACCAAGATTATTTCACTTGTAGCATACAATATTTTGATCCATTAATGGGTCAAATGGATTATAATTTATGTTGACAGGTCTACAAACATTTTCATATCTCCTATTTTCACCATTCATGTAGTTTGCATAGTTATTCCTTTAATTGGTTCTAATTGATTGCCTTGTGTCCAAAATTTCCACAAGTATAACAATGTCCAAGAAATAAATTTTGATACCTGGGAGTAAGTGATCTTCTTTGTGGTGTGGTCCATCTGGGTTCACAATATATTCTTCTATAGTTTCCTTCATAATGATCGATTTCATACCTGATGGGAGAGGATCTTCTTGATGTCTCATTCCTTCTGAATTCTAGTCTTCTATCTTGTTGTTCAACTTGCTCTGGAGTATTGGTTTCATCATTTTCATATTTCTTCTCTTATTTTGTTGTCTTCAAACTGACATTGTATCCTAGTTATGTCTTGTCATTTGGTGATCTTTGACTGCTAAGGATCTCATCTAATTTTTTAGTTCTTTTTTCAAACTTCTTCAACTTTTCTATTGTCAATAGTAGCTCCTCTTTTGTGTGATCCAATTCTGCTTTCAATTTCTCATAATATTATAATTGTTCCTTCAAGCTATCGATGGTATTTTCAAGCTTGCAATTCTCTTCTTCACAACTACTCAATTCACCTTTTAGTATTATGTTTGTGTTTCTAAGCTTGCTATTTTCAGTTTCAACATGCTTCAAATTTTCAAGATCCTCATCTTCTTGTTCACTCTCTACATTGTCTTCCTATCCCAAAAGGAATCAAGGTTGGTTTCTTCATCTGAATATTCTTTAGAAATGATTTCTTCTTCTTTAGAACTCTTGTGATCATCATCTTGGGTTTCTTGGGTTATGAAGAGGACTTCTCCTCCATCATTATCTTCTTCATCACTCTCATCTGAGGAGATGTCATAATCCTTGGAGTAGAAGATATTTTTATTGTTGAGACTTCTCTTTTTATAGTAGCATTTTTTAACAATATGTCCTATTCTACCACAGTTAAAGTATTTGAGAGGAGACTTACCTTTGTATCTGGCAGTTCCCTTCTGGAGCCTTCTTACGAAATTTGATATTTCTTCATCAAGGTGATTATCCTTGTATTTTGTATTATTTATGGATTTAAAGGCTACTTCATTTTTTGGCTGGTCACTTTCTATACCTTTTCTCATTTCATATGCAATAAGAGACCCATGTAATTCATCCATTGTCAATTTGGTCAAGTCCCTAGTTTCTTCAATGACGGAGACCTTAGCATCATACTTCAAGAGAAGTGATCTCAATTTTTTTTGTAAAACCAAGGATTCATCGAGCTCTTCACCTAATCCTTTGATAACATTAACAACTTCATCAACTCTAAGAAAATAGGTTGCAATATCTTCCTTTTCATCCATCTTCAAATTTTCAAATTCTTCTCTATGTCGTTGAAGCTTGACCTGCTTAAATTTTGGATCACCTTCATAGATAGTCTTGAGTTTGTCCCATACCTATTTAGTAGTGTTGCAACCCATAACTTTGCTAGCAATGGCTGGTGCCAATGCTCCTATAATAACATGTCTAGATTTTGAATTACAACTCATAAGGTTCTTCTAATTTGGATCGGTTGGAGCATTCTTTTGGATTACATAGCCATTTACAACTGAGTACCAAATGTCTACTCCCAAAGATGTTAGGTAATTTTTCACTCTATCACTCCAGTATGCATAATTTATTCTATCAAATCATTGAATCCCATTTGGAATGTGCTCATGGTCATCCATCTCGGCTCAGGATTTTCCTTCCAGTGGTTAAATTATTATGAAGGCAACCTGCTTTGATAACAATTGTTGGAAATACTGAGAGGGGGGTGAATCAATATTTAGAGAAATTAGTATTTTTGAACTTGTACTTCAATAAGATCATGTATTCAATTTATATCTAATCAGTAATGAATACTATCCAATGAACAATGAATAATAGTATAAGAGATACACCAATACACCATGCACAATATATAAGAAGTAATCACATATTATTGTTCAAATGAAGTAATGACTTCCAAAGGTAGCTACAGATTCCAAATATAAAGGGAGGGATAAACCTCCAAAAGGAAGATACAATCCTCCAATATCAAGAGAGGGTTTACCTCTCCATCCTTTCCCCTTCCTTCCACCCAAGAATATATGAGAGATAATAAAACTTTACATTAAATTATCACCATCAACCAACCATCACATAGAACCTAATAATGCTTCCTGATCCTTCTTCAACTTATGCAATTGTTCACTTCTTGGAATACTCTGATCCTAAAGATAATATTGCTCAATGTATTCTCTGAAACTCCTCCAAGTTTCACTCCTTGAATCCTCCTAGAAAAAGAGTTATAGGGAAAATCATAGACTTTATTCAATTCTGGTTTATTCAAGAGAGCAAACTTGTACATAATTCCCTGCGCTCAATATTTAACATCAGATTCTAAAATTAGTACAAAGGAAACTACAACCCGTACTCTTTCCAATTAAATTGGTCTCACTTCATTTGTATTCTCTATGAATATTTTATGGTTGTTTTTACCCGAAACACTTGTTTCTGACTAGCTTCAGGACTAGTAAAAAACCCTATCTTCCATAGATTGTATCTCCAAAATTATAGCGAATAAAGCACTGAAATTTTTACCAAGGGTACCTAGATCTGTCTTCGCAATATAACCCTAATTTTACCATATGAATCATTCTAGAAACAAATTTATAGAGAAAATGGTAAGATGACATGTAAATAACATACCTTAGAACACATCACCAAAATACTTCATCCTCCCTTGAAATTCGGCCTTCTTTACTTTAGATTTCCTCATAAATTCAACGTATATCTCCTTTTTCATTAATAAACTTGTGTGTGTAGAAAAATGAATGTATAATGAGATGTATTTATACCCTTTATGTCACTTCCTTCTAACATTAGGTCCGACATGTAGTTTTTGCTTCAATTCACATTGTCATCTTCAAAAATTTATCTCTCCTCAATCATGAGGATCCACGTGATGTGCCACATACCATCGGAAGCATCATGAATTATACTATCCATCCATGGGTGTTGTATATGCATGTATAGTTTCCTTCATTTCTATCTACTTCGATCAACTGTGGGGTCCAAGATCCAATGGCTAGGGTTGACATCAATGAAAACAACCAATCTTCCAACAAAAGATGAGCCATTGTCTACATATGGTATCCCTCTTCAGAGATGAATTGATCAAGCTTGTGGTTACAATTTCAGGAAACATGATCATGCCGATGATTTATCTTTTTAGAAGGACTTCCTCCCTCCCACCCATCTCCATTAATTTCATTTCATTTCATGATTATATATCTATTTATTCTCATGATCATTATGTGTTTGACTTGTCTTTTGTGTTTTACATAATTAAGCATAGGGGGAGATTATTTGATGAGATGATTAATTGGTTGAAATGGTTGTATGAATTCACCTGAAATCACCTATTGCTTGATCTTCAGGGACCCAAGGCCCCAGGTAAGTAGGTAGGTCATCCTAATTTCTTGGATTTTCATATTGATTTCTCATGATTGTTTAATTGAATTTTATTTTTTATTTTCATTTTTCTCTACTTGCATTATTGATTTACATGTTTTTCTTTTCATCATATATATGAAAAATATATATATATATATATATATATATATATATATATATATATTTCTTAAAATTAGTTGTCATTTTTGAATTTTTGGATTTCTTTGTATGGACAAAGGATGAGTGAGTCATCCTACACTTAACAATTTGTTGTTTTAGTGTGTGTATGCATAGGTCCACTGGGAGATGTTACGGTTATCATGCACTCTACAGTGAGTGCATGACACAAAGTAGGAGTGAGATATTATCCCCAAATCATAGGGATAACTAAGGAGATGATGTATTAAGGCCCTCGGGCTGCAAACATGGAGTACTGAGAGATACACTGACCAGTAGTGTCAACTTGCACAGACAGAGACCCACCTTGCCACAACAACTCTAGGTGCATCATGATGGTATCCACCACATAAGCTGGCTTTCAGAAGACATTGGGTCTTTATCCATGAGTTACAAGACATGTATTATGGTTAGTGTCATCTCAATATTTGAGGCATTTGATTTTTTTTCATATATTATTGCTTTTGATTATGTAATGTTTGCTTGGACATTATGCACTTTGCCATGTTTTACTTTGGTGGTTGACATTGTGCCCTAGCAAGTGGGTCACCCTTAGGGATATGTTTTCTAATTGGATATCCTCTGAACGAGTCATTGTTCCATTCCCTACCATACTTTTCACTTTCCACACTTCATCCCCTCATCTCCTTATCTTTTGGTATTTTCGGGTGTACTGACCCAAGAAGGGGTTGTCCCTCATTTCATGGGAAGAAGGGGTTGAAGGCCCAAATGCTTGTAGATGGAAAAAGATAAAAGCCAATGAATAACCTTGTAGATGTTGATCTAGGTATCCCAAGGAAAAAATATAAAAATAACTAATACAAAATGCCAACCAAGGTGGAGCATGTGTGGGCTTTGTTTTTTATGCTTAGGTAGAAGCCCCACACATGTTTTCAACTTAAGGAAGCATAATGTGACCAGGGTAGAGTCAAGGTGGGAATAGTGTTTCATGCTTCAGTAGAAGCCCCACCTTAAATTTAACCTAGAAACATCTTGAAACAATAAGAGGCAATAAATGGGTTTAGAAAAATGTTGCATTGAAAACGAAGTTGTAGCACAACCTCTAAAAAGGTAGCCATAGATGAGACACTACAACCCCTTGTATGTCATGAACCACTTTCCCAAAGGTTTTTCCACCCATCCATGACACCTCATACACATGACATAGAAGGATGTCCCCTGGGGAAACACCGCTAAAATTGAGGTATGATTCATCCAATAGGTCATTTTGTCAACCCTCCCATACCTAAACTTGGAAAATTGCATAGGGTCTTTGAGAATTGGTTTATTTTGATGAGGTGGTTTGGATGAACATGATTATATGGGTATTTTATTGATTTTTTTTACTCATCATG
>ML832140.1:27278-53323 GCA_009831015.1 Picea engelmannii | reverse complement strand
CTATTTCATTTTACATCATATCTCTCCCATTGTGAGAAGACTAATGACTGAAATTTTTGTTATAATTTAGCATTTTGGTATCTCTCTCTCTATTGAAAATGAGTTTTGTTGTTATCTCTTGGTGAATGGATGAGGCTAATTGGTTCACACCTCTTGTAGGCTTCTTTACTTGCTCTTGGATGGTAATTTCTTGGTGAACTAGGGTTTGGTCTTGCATCTTCCTTGGAATTGGTAAAGAAAATATGCAAGTGTTAGTTATTTCTTTCTTGTTCTTGGTCATTGTTGGTTGAAACCCTAGGAGTAGTATGTTGCATACACCATCCATTAAGCTTCATATTTCTTTCTAAGTTTATAAGTCATTTTTTGCAAGGGTTGCTAGGAGAAGTACGAGTGTGTACACCCTCCTAGATCTACCCTAGTTTAATTGACATGCCCTAGGGAGTAAGAGTATTTAAATCTATAAGGATTTTGTTGATATAAATAATACTTATAAGACTCCATTCACCCATATTTTAAAGGCACCAATATGAAATTTTGCATTGGAGAAATAAATTGTTTGCATTGGTAAACATGTTTTGGTGATATAACAATCTTGTTCAAGTTGGAATCTTTTGTGGATGCCTTGAGGTTAATCCCTCTAGGGTGTGCTAGTTCTCTTAGTTTTATTGGAGCTATAAAAAATTAAAATCTACAACAATTAGGGATGCAACAAACCATCTACTTTTCTTGACTTTAACTTACATTTTGACCATGGAATTTGACTAGTAACCCATTATCGCCATTGTGCTACTAATTGGTGAACTTTTGGGTGAATTACTTGCTTGTTTTTGTGGTTAAAATTTTATTCTATATAAAATCGCTGCTACAACCACTTGGATGTCATAAATATACTCTAAAAACTTATCATTATATCCATCCAATACCACTAAAGTTGTGATAAAGTGTTGAGAACTTATCTACATGTTTTATGCTTCATAACTCAACTAATCTTTGATTATTTAAGTGGTTAAATATGTAGTAGTTACTTGATTTCATTACTGATATATATTTTTATTGACTTCTGCAATTAGGGAGAAAAAGGTTAACTTTCTAGTCCACTTGATATATTACATGCATACTTGGCTTTTCTTGTGTCTTGGGTAGGTACAAACACTTTCAACAGGTACCCAAGGACTTGACAACCTTAAAAAACTCCCGAGGTGTGTCATCAAAGCCATATTCCACTTAGAAACTTGACCTATAGGGGAATCCATTCATAAGTATCACTTTCCATCTTATTTCCCCCTAGGGTCACCGAGATTCCCCCCTTTTGGTGATTTTCATCATCACTAAAGTGATGAGAATACTTATATAAGGTGACAATGGGACAATGTTCTCTTAATTGTCACCATATTGTGGTTTGGGTTGGGATTTTCCCAACCTAAAATTTATGTGATAACAGGTTGCATAGACACTTGTGATGATTGGCATAACAATGTCATCAACACTTCCACATAGGTGTATGATGCATATAGGTAGCACTTTATCTATTTAGCACTTGGCCTATATTAAAAAATTGTGCAGAGAACTATTACGTTTTCTCTTTCCACACTGCCACAGTTATACATCTTGCATCATGTTTGATAGTGTGTTCATTACGCATAGTGAAGTTACTTGGATTATTCAAATTGCATTAGAATTTTCTTTGCAATTCTTCTAGATGTGTCACATTTCCTACTAAATCAGAGAAAATCAATTTGCCATAAATTAATTACCTATATTTCAAATTACGTCGCTTGTCACAATTAGGGATGTCAAACTATTGGAAATACGGAGGGGTGGAAGTGTAACAATGCGGTAGGATGAACTGTGTGGGTTCTCTACACAAGGATTAAAAATAAACCATCTTAGGTAGACCAAGTATATGTATGAACATATGGCATCTATAATACCCCTGTTTCCCCCAGTTTGTAAATATAATCTTTATTATTGCCAAAAACTATTGATAGACCTTTTATGTGTGAATTTTGAAGGATGATGAACCTTTGATAAAAAAAATGTGATGTACATATTTGATGACTCTGTGTTTTGCCCATTTTTCTATTGTCCAAATCCTTTTTTACAGATGGAGGTTATACAGTTTATGCTTCTATTAGATCTTTTTGAAAGTATTATCAGGGTTCTTCCATCAATTTGCTATGGATCAACATAAGGTATGTGTAGTCCTTATTTTTGATGATTTTATGATGGTTTATCTTTAATTGAGTGAGTGAAATCTATTACCATTTCTCATTTGTTTGAAACAGGTCAAAAATGTGACCTGACCCTCGATCCGACCCTCGATCTAGCCCGCGATCCGGCCCTCGGAGTGCAATGTAGTTGTGGGTTGGCATATCGACGAGCTCTTCTTGGCGAATATGAAACATGGGTTTTGTACCTGTTCAAGCTCTCCAGCTATAGAGATCATTACTTTGATTCGAACAATTGCATTCGACTCCTAATTTGAGCGCACAAGTTGTTAAGAAGATTCTTCATGTTATCTAGTTTTAATGATTTTCAATTATAAGAGAGCATCGAACCTTTCATTGGTCGACCTCTCAGCTATGTATAAAACTCTATAAATACTGGAACTCTCTCTGAGACAAAAAACGCATAATGATATAATCACCATTTTGAATTCATCTCTGTAAAATCGTTTATGTTGATAATATAAGTTGATGTGTTGATTGTGATTGTCAATTGAACTGGAGTAGTACCACAACTACCTGGGGGGGCCACCAGTGGTTTGTGTGTCTTGTTTATTTTCTGCATCCTCATATTTGTGCATATAACTCTTGTGTGCAAGTTTCTTGTTGAAGTTGTATTTTTATATAGATTGCATGTTAATTGTAGTTGTCTATATCTAATTGTCCATACTCTGACATCTAACATCTCTTATGCAAGTTGTGTTTTACTAATGTGTATATGCTCATAGTTATCTAACTATGCAATTATATACAAGCTTTCTCTTCTTGTTTTATAAATTGTAGGTTACTTTACAGATTGGTTATTTAGGAAATGTCTATAACAACTACCTATGCTTCATTAAGTTATGATTTTCAATTACTTCCTATAGGTCTGCATAAATTATCAACTATGTATAGAATATTTCCAGCATCAGAGTGATAGGATAAGAGATGATTTCAAATCTCTTTTGCACAATGTTTATAGACTGTATTAATTATAAGAACATGTATTGATATTTTCATAATGGAAAATATTTCCATAGACTGACTTATTCATACTTTGCATATCTATGTATAAGTTAGCATCAAATTAATTCCACTTGAATTATCAGTAGTGTTATGATGCCATCGTGACATAATTCTCCACCCTAGACATAACCACTACATTTGAATATCATCATGATTCTCTTTACTTTCAGTCAGTTCGACTAGTGTAAATGATGTGGTAGAATAGAAGTAATTGTGAGTCTTTGAACAAATGTTTTAAGAATAGATTTCACTGTAAAGAATTGCTTTTAAAAGATAGCTTGTTTTTATGAGTTCACTGTCCATAATTATAAATTGTTTTTAAAGAAAGATAGTTTGATTTTATTCAAGATTTGTTCACTTAGAATAATGAATTTACCATTCCCAGTTGTGGATTACTCTGTACATTTGAAGTAAAGATCATTGTCTAAAACAAAGTTCATCTTGTTCATAATCTTTTTAATTATAAATAAAGCGTGAGTACTTAGGATAAAATTTCATTTTGCCTAGCTATATTCACTTTCCAAACCTCACAAGTAGCTAATCCTTACTCTACCTTGAATCATATTGTGTCATAACTCTAAGTCTACTTACCCTAGTTGATAATTTAATTGAGGGAAATTAAGGCATATAGTTTACCCATCAATATTTTTGTTATTAATATAAAAAGGAAAATGTTGAATAAAATATAAAGGGGATTGCATATAAAGTTTATGATGCCATGAGATGGAATGGTGAGGGGAACCATTACTGGTTGAGATGACGCCTTCCAAGAAATACTCTATTGAATTAAAAATGTTCAAACTCAAAACTGTCCTCTGACCTAGAAAATTTATTTACCAGTCAAGCTGGTGGTTTGGTAGTCCTCCTCATAAATAAATGAGAGAATGGGAAGAGTAACCTTCTGGAAGTTTCTGATTTAACCCACAAAATCTTGTTGTAGAATGAAAGAAAAAGAGGAAAACTGTAGGAAAAAAAGAGGGGACACACACAATGGAGTCTGGGGACCAAATATGAGTGGAGAAGAGTGTGAGAAACTCTTCTAGTTCTTAGAAAATGTAGTGAAGTGAATAAACATGTTTTATGGGTGCAGGATGCACTGGAAACTGTCTTCAAATCAAGATGATAAACAAGGCTACGAATTTTTGAGTGATTGGATTTTTAAAACACGAAGGCACTAAGAGGTGAGGGATTTGATGAAATATTGGAAAGTGAAAGGCCTTCCATATGTTGTGTATGTCAGTTTTTGTGGCTCTTTGAGGTAAGAGAAGGCTCTATTGCTTGGTGGATTGAAGAATTGAATTTATAATTTTTTGTAGGTGAAGGAGAGTAACCTTCATATTTTCTTATATGTTAAGTAAAATGATTTCCCCTCATGTCATCATACTCTAGCTAGGGGGTGGCCAACTATAGAGATAATCAGTTCAGTTGTGCCTATGGTTGGGTGGAAAGTGGCACACCCTTCAACAATTGACAACACTTCCTAACTTTCAGATAAGTGTTTCTTTTCCTAATATTTTCAAATTTTCAGCTCAAAAATGTTGTAGAATGTGTTTTAGATCAATGTGAATTTCATTTTTCCTCTGAAGATGGCATGATAAATTTATGTGTAAGTAAGAAAATGTTACAACTGAATTACATTTTGGTTGTTAACCTCACTTATTGACCGCCCTTGTTTTCAAAAGGATTGTTGTGAATGAATGTTGTGGCTGAATTGAGTTTTTACAATCTATATTATGTATTACTAGTGAAGATTGAACAACTAGAATATTCACAGAACATCTAAAAAGGAAAGAGGTTTGATTTATGCATAAGAATGTTTTACTCCAAGTTCCTTGAAGCTTCTATACCAGAAAATGAGAGGATATCAGATCTGTGTTTGGACCTTAGGATATTAGGCCAAATATTGAAGGAAGCCAAATTTTATTATAAGTAGATGTTAGGAAAATGATAGGAAATAAATACACAAATTCCTAATTGAGTTAAATTACAAAATCTCATAAGTTTTATTTGGGTATTTATAAGTATTTATATTAAATTGTTTTTTGAAGAATAGGGAAAATTTGGCATTTTCGTGTGGTGAAGCTATATAGGGAGTTATATTCCCTATGATTTAGGAAATAATCCCTTAATTTGTGGTGGGCTATAAATTCTCAGAAGTAGAGTGGAGAAGTTGTGATTATCTCCTTCTAGGAAAAACAATGAATTCTATTAATTAACCAGTAACTTAGGTTTAGATTTCACAGTGGCAAGTTTTATAACTAGTGAGACTTTATATAATTGGTATTATTTAAATGACCAAGGAATTATTTCCCTTTTTTTCAACAATAATATCAAAATGTGGAAATTTCCCACTAGAGTATCAGCTCTGGAAGGTCAAGAGGAGGAGAAGCATGTGAAAGGAATTCAACGGTGGTCGATTATTGATATAAACATAATTAAATTAATATTATTAAACATTCAGAGCTATAGCCATCAAACATTGAGATATTGAGTTTGCAAGGTACATTTACTATGAGATATATCCTATGGTCGATTGATAAAATAAGAATAATATATATTATTAATATTTATTAATATTTAACTCCACTTGGTCGTCATAAATCATGGAATGGAGATGTTTTTAATGTGCATTTGTTACGAGAAATTGTTGATGGCCAGTCAATAAAATAAGGATAATATAGATTATTAGTAATTAATAATAAATAACTTCACTTGGCCGTCGGGAATCGGGGGATGGGGATGGTAAATCTATGTGCTACGTGAAATTAGACATCAAGGAATGGAGATGGTAAATCTAGGTGATACGTGAAATCGACCATCAGGGAATGGAGATGGTAAACCATATGTGCTACGTGAAATCCTTGGGTGTTGATTAAATAAAGTGGACATAATACAAAATGTTTTAAATAAAATAACAATATATATAGCCTCACTTGGTCGTTGAGCATTGAGTTATGGAGATGGTAAATCTCACGTGCCACATGAAATTCCCAAGTGTCAAATTAAACAAAGTGAGAATAATATGAAATGTTTTGAATAAAATGATAATATATAACTTCACTTGGTCATGAGGCTTGAAAAATAGAATTAAGACATGTGCGGTAGGTAATATTCTCGGGGTAAAGTAAATCCTTTGTATTTACTAAGCCATTAAATTTAGTTTAAGTCAATGAAGATTAATTATGTGATATATTGAGTTAATTATATTCATTATGTGAGATATTAAGTTAATGAAGATTAATTATCCATAACATGGATTAAAATAAATTAATCCTAAGTAGTGGGATTTCATGGTAATATTGATCTATTAACTTAATAAGAGTATAAGAAATGGCCAGGTGTCAGCACCTGAATGGGTGAGCAATTGTGTTCTATGATGATGTGGAATGTCGTGGTTGGTCCATGTGTCAAGTGGCTATTGGGCCACATGTTAGAGTGATTTGGAAATTCGAACCAAGTAGAAAGTCTTAGTAGGGACACACGTCCTAAGTGCCAATTAGACTATCGGCTCTGGATATTGAAGTTGGCACAGATATTTGTTTACCCGGGTGCCGATACTTTGGTACCCCAGTGTGCCAAATCCCCCAGAACATCGACATATTAGAATATTGTTAATAGGCACTAAGTGCGGGAAAACCCACGAGAGTTGACCTGTCGATAGGCTAGGACCTTGGTAGATAAATTACCATGTGGGTTTCATGAAACTATCCATGTCAGCAGATATGTATGTGCCAAGTGGACCACTTGGGATTTATATGGATTCGAAAATAAGGCTTGAAACTTTAGGAAGTCATAACTCTAGGTCTATGGCTCAGATTTGAGCATGGTTATAGTAGTTGGAAAGATCTTGACGAGAAGAAGACGATGGAAGCCTTTAATTGGGGTTTGAGTCTTTGAAAATGAAGTGAAAATTTTGATACCCCATCCATTGGAATGTACTTAGGGGGTTGGGTGTCTTACAGAGTCGTATCATAGTAGGCAACAAAATTGGACCTTCTTGGATCAAGAAAGAGTCGAATAAATTTTCTTGGAAAAACTTTTAAGGGGTAGGTCACCCTACCCTACCCTATCCATAAGAGCTTATTAAAATTTATACTACCTAAAAGAGGGTTAGGACATTCTATTGTTGTTACATGTTTAAACCTGAAATGTATGTTGTTGTTATGTGCTAAATGATGAAGCTAATTTCACCTTACAAAAAATTTACATTTGTTGTTTATAAATTAGTGGATAATTGACTAACAAAAAATGTTGTTATCAACACTGAACCAGTTAGTGGACAACAAGTAAAACTACCGCATAAAGAAATGGTAAAACATCATGAGATGGGAGATAGCTCCCATAACATAGAAAAATATTCTGATGGAAATTGGAAACCCCTTTGAATTTGGATGAAACTGTAAGAGGCATCATGGTATAATTACAAATATTTAAAGAAGACAATAAGAGGCTTATAAAAGAACAAGAAAAAACAAAATGAAATAAATGTAGTTTTGTTGCAAATCATGTCAGATATACAGAGGCAGTTGTAGCATGGTCCAACACCTACTAATGTGGATAGACATCAGTCCAAGAAATCCCAGAGTCCACATGAGATTAAAAAACATGGCCCTGAAAGTAGAAAAACAAGAAGAAACACCTCAAAGAAGGCTCGACATGGAGCCAAGAGGCATGCTAACATCAAGGATTCATCTGGAGAATCCTCTAGTGTGAGAGATAACAACTCCAAGTAATTGTCCAACAATGAGACTAGATCACATTCTTAGAGGAGAAGAAAGAGGAGGAATCATTCCAAGATCCATGACCCTGAAGAGTTTAAGAAAGAAAATCCACCCACTTTTGATGGGGAGATTAAAAAGGGGGAAGAAGAAGAAGCTTGGATACTTGGCCTAAATAAATACTTCAGAGTCCATGACTACTCTGAAAACTTGAAGGATCGAATATCCATTTTCAACTTGAATGAAAAGGCCTCTATCTAGTGGGAGGACCTTAGAAATGTGAAGGGTATCCATGAGAAGGAGTTATCATGGAGGAAATTTGAGAAAAAAATTAAGAATAAGTACATGTTTGAAATATATTATGTTGAAAAGACTAAGGATTTCTATGAACTCAAGCTGGGACAAATTACCATAGATGAATATGTCAAAACATTCCTGGAGTTAATGAGGTATGTGCCCTATATAAATATGAAAAGGTGAAAATGCAGCGATTCATTAGTGGGATGCCTAAATCCTTCTGAGATAGAATCAAATTTGATGAACGTAAGACTTTAGAAGACATTATTCGAAAGGAAAGGTACTGCTATGAGAAATTCAAGAACAATGAAGAACCTCATAAAGATTGGAAGAATAAAGTAAACTGGGATTCAAGAAGAAGGGATTTAAATACTCAAATTTTAAGAACCATGGGAAAATATCTCAAGTGAGCCTTCCAACTAAGAGTCTGTATAATCAGAATTTTCTATCTCAAAGTGGAAATAATCCATTTGGATCAGCCCTAGGAAAGACTAATCATACAAAAAGAGAACCATTGAAATGTTGGGGATGTGGAGAAGAAAATTTGTTGATGGATTTCCCACATAGGCAATAGGACAATAAGAGGGTCTACAACATCAAGGAAAATACCACAGTCAATGATGTGGATAGGATCATGCCACAAATTTATGCAGCCCTGGATAATAGACAAGATGATCACCAAGCTTCAGTGGTGGAGATGGGAGGTATTATTTACAACCATCATTTTTCCATTTTGATTGACCTTGATTCTAATTTTAGTTATTTTTCCCCTCAAACTGTTGATAAATGTAAACTGCAGCAAGTAAACCATGCTAAATCATGGATTATACAACTAGCCATAAGAATGAAAAGGAAAGTAACATAGGTCATACCAGCGTGTCAATTAATTATGAATGGGTTGTCCACCCAAGAATTCCTAAACATACTCCCTTTAGGATCTTATGACATTCTTATTGGCATGGATTGGTTGGATTCCCATAAAGTCAAGTTAGACTGTTATAATAAAACATTAGAGTGTGAAGATGAGGAAGGGAAGAAAATAACCACGCAAGGAATTCAAAATCCTGTCTCAATGAGACAAATATCAACCCTTCAAGTGAACAAGTATTGCGAAAAAGGATGTCCTTTGTATGCAATATAAGTTCTAAAATCTTTTGAGGACAACAAACCAAGCTGAGAGGACCACCCCATATTAAGAGAGTATAAATATGTGTTTCCATAAGAGGTACCCATCTACCTCCAATAAGAGACATTGATTTCTTAATAGAAATTATACTTGGAGTGGTGCCAATGTCTAGAGCACCTTATAGAATGAGTACACTGGAGCTAGTTGAGCTCAAATTACAGTTGAAGGAGATGTTGGACAAAGGTTACATTCGGCCTAGTGTGTCTCCTTTGGGAGAAGCAACCGTGTTTGTGAAGAATAAGGATGGGACACTCAGGTTGTGCATAAACTATAGAAAACTCAACAAAATGATAATTAATAATAAGTGACCCTTACCAAGAATCGATGACTTATTTGACCAGTTAAGAGGTGATAAAATTTTCTCCAAGATTGAATTGAGGTATGGATACTATCAAGTCTAGATTAAGGATGAATACATCCACAAAACATCATTTAGGAAAATATATGGGCACTATGAATTCATGGTGGTGCCATTTGGGCTTACCAATGCACCAACCATTTTCATGTTCTTGATGAATATTGTTCTCAGTAAGTTCTTGGACACATTTGTTTTGGTGTTCATTGATGACATCTTGATCTATTCCAAGAACAAGGAAGGGCATGAAGAGCACCTCAAGTGTTGAGAGATAAAAAATTATATGCACAGTTTAGTAAGTGTGACTTTTTCCAAAAACAAGTCCATTACTTAGGCCATGTCATCTTTGAGGAAGGAGTGGCGATTGATCTTGACAAGATCAAAGTCATTATGGATTGGCATGCACCAAAATATGTAGCTTATATCAACTCCTTTATGGCCCTAGAAGGATACTATAGAAGGGTCATAAATGGGTTTTCCAAGATTGGTTATCCCATCACCTCCCTTCACAAAAAGGGAGTTAAATTCATTTGTTCAACAAAGTGTGAAGAGAGTTTTGTGTAGATGAAACACCTTTTAACCAATGCATCTATGTTGAAAATTGCATACTCAAGCAAGGACTTCCTCATTTGTACAAATTCCTGCAAGGAAGGACTCAGAGGAGTCCTCATGAAAGAAGGGCATGTGATTTGTTACTGATGGTCCCATAAATATCAACAATGATTTACTGTATCCTTGGTTTCCTACTTTACTTGTCAACCCGAGGTTCGTATAAAATTTAGAGGTGTTATGCACTATATGTGTAGTATGCAATTTTCGGTAGTAAAGGTTTGAGACTGATCAAAGGATGAAAATGTGCAGGCAAATAAAGTGACATAAAACAACTCCGAACTAATTGCTTGAAGGAAACACATCAATTTGAAAGTAAAACTAATCTAGATTGCATGGAAATAACTTATTCAAACTGCTTTAAAGAATACTGAATCAAGAAAGTTTAACTAAAGGAAAAAGTTGAATATAATCTAAACTATGACATAAAGTTGTAATAGAAGTAAATCTCTAAACTATGACATAAAACTGTAATGGAAGTAAAGTTACACTAATGCATGAATAAAGCAAGCTAACCCTTTGATCAATATCAATCTAAATGTCCTTTTATTGTTTATTGATGCTTTTAGGAAAATAAGATTAAGCTAAGTCAAAATCGGAAGCTAAAAATGACCTATAGGAGATTTCTACAGGAACTGTGCAGTTCTATAGGAGGAAAAATGGAGTCTAAATTGGTAGTGCAAGTATTTAAAAGCATGAAAAAGATAGACTATAAATAAATGAAGTCAATCTAAGGTTCTTAGCCTTGGGAGGCACCTGAGAGTGCTCCAAAAGGTTATTGAATATTTCTATAAGATGTTGTTGCAACTGGCCAGTTAGTCATAACCTTAAAAAAACTAAATCAGATCATGAAAAACTATATAAAACTTTAAGAGAGAAAGAAATACTACCTAGGCACTAACTAATATGCATGAAAAATATATAAACAGTAGCAGGGTCCTTAAGCCCTATTAGATGGGCCCTACCCAAGAAGCACAAGGAACCTAAAAGAAACCTCAATAGACTGGAAGAAAAACCATATTTATTTCATAAGATCTGAGTTATCAGTACAAGTCTTCACAAAATCTCCACACAATACTTCTCCAAAATTCTCCATCTATCTCTCCTAGACTAGAGGCCTATATATAGATAGAGAGTTCAACCTCCCTTCCTAAATCAAGGAGAGAAATGAGTAAATGAGGGATATCATCCCTTTATATTTGTATATTCAAACTATTGTTGATCAAAAGTGGTCATAAATGCACAAGGAACGCTCTTGGAGGTAGGTATAGAGAATTTCCCTCGATGTTTGGTTGGCAACTCATTCAAGGAGAAAAAATCCCTTGTTTGTAGGAGGTTGGCACCCTTGATTCCTGTAGTTTGATATGGTCAGTGGAATACATGTCTTTTGACAAAAAAATTAGTGCAAAAAGGTATATTATACACAAAAATCCACATCAATCATACATTCATTAAGAAACATACAAAATACTCATGAATGACTATTAAATATGGTCAAAAGCAAACATTAAGTCATTTTATGGTGGAAAAATGTGCCAAATATGAGCCTTTATAATGGACAATAATGAGGCCCATCATCACCCCTTAGCTGAACTTTTGCACACCCTTTTTGCAACCAAAAATTGTCTTTCTTATCTCACCATTGCTGCTGCTACTGTGTACCCTATTGTTGCTCAATATTTTCCTATTGCTCATCACCATGTTTCTTCGCAATGCCTTGTTGTTGCTCAACAAACTGTTGTTTTTCACCACCCTGTTGTTTCCTACTGAATTCATGTCTCATATCCCAGGCTACATATCTAGTGATAGCTTGTTGATCATGGTATCCCTTGTCCTTCACAATGTTGGCCCATTCTCTTCTTCCTTTTTTGAATTGATATTAGCCTTAGGTGCTACAGGGAGAAGAAGTGGAGGGATCATCCTTATCTCAATCCATCTAGTCTTCATTTTCCTCAAGTTTTCTTTGTACCAGAGATTTCTTAGGAGGGAAATCTACAAGGTATTGGGAGAATGAGGTTCTCTGATCTACAAATCATGAGGCAAAGAGTGCCACCTCCTGTGGTAGTCCTTTGTTGCTTTCTCTCCGATTAACCTGAGTGAGTCATGAAGATGGGATATTACTTCCCTTTGTTTGGCCATCCATCCTAGAGCTACATCCTTATCCAAAGAGAGTCTATGATGTATGTTTATGACATATTTAGTCCTAGAATCCTCTTCTCTAATCCATATGGGTGTTTTATATTATTATTCCTTATACTTTTTGAATTATTCTACCCTCATTCATCATGCCTTAGCCATGATGCAAAGGCCATCAATTGGACATCCCCCATATATGGATTAGGATTCCAATTTTAGGGGTGTGGAAATATGAGGTTATGTAGGTAGAACTCACATAGTTTAGCTCTTTCATCCATATTATAGCCCTGATATGCATCTAGGAAATATTTGGGGGTATCAAGTTTGAATTTTACAAACTTATCCAAGTGTGTAATCTGATTTTTGTGCCACTGTTCTTTTAGGAACGATGTGTATGTTCTGGATAGTGTCCTGCATTCCAACATTTTTTTAGATAATTTAGCTATTGTTTTGATTGTTGCTTCCATAATATCCCCTTGTTCACTCTTCTCATGCATATCTCTTATTGCCTTACTCAATTGCTACTGAAGTTTCTGGTTCTCTACTTTCAACTTCTAGTTGTATTCTACTTTATGCATAGTCATAATTTGAAACTTTTCTTTCATAAGTTGGAGTTGTTGCTCCAACTCTTGATCAAAATTTTCTTTCATCTTTCATTTATTATATCCTACCACCCTTTTCCACTTGATGGAATCAACCTGGGCCTACTCTAGTTCCAACAAGGTTGCATAAAGAAGTTTTTCCATGAGATTTTTTGTTTTAAAGGGTCCTTCCATTGGTATTTCTTCTTTCATTACTATCTCCTCTTGAGGCTCCTTCCCCGATCCGAATTTTATGAACAGAACGAAATGAATACAAATTATTAATATGTGCTTAACACAAAATAATAGAGATACAGTAAATCTAGTTTTCTATTCAATAACGAAATAAGCTAAAACTGTAAAATGCAGCGGAAATAAGCTTGTTGTAATGGTGGCGGCTTATCTCTGAGAAGAGATGTGATGGTTGCGCGCATTCGCAAGAAGAAAATTACAATGAGGATCTGAAGGCATTTTTACAATAAACAAGAATTCCAAAACCACTATACATCCAAAAACCTAACCCTAGGAGTTGAAGCGCCAAAAGTCATGTGGGCCCCGTTTGGGTAAGTTAGTACATCAACTCCCTGGGGTCGTAACTTTTGCATACGATCTTTGTTTTAGGCATGTGATAGACCGTTGGAAAGGTATCATCAAGGAGATTCATTTTGGGGGCTCAATAATTCCTTTCTCTATAATTGAGAAGCTTGATCCCAAAAAAACCTTCATTTAGGCCCTCAAAATGGCCCCGGAAGTTAAAACTGCTAAAAATAGTAAATTGCCAAAATTGTTAGAAAACTGTTTTGAGCCAATTGGAAAAGGTGGGTGGCCACCGATATCCATATGGATCAATCCTCCCTCATTAGGAAGCAATGGTCTCCATTTCCTTGAGGTCTCCCATCAGATGAGGAAATTTCTGCTGAATTTGGCCCCAGGTGAGCCACTTGCCTTGGTGCAAGAGCTGCCCTGCTTTGATGACTCGATAAAGATGGATCCTTTGTTGTCGAGTTCCCTTGATCTGTGTGTCCAAAATATGATCATTGGATTCCTATTGTATGCAGTCGGGGTTGAGCTCTATTGGTGTCAGTTGTTTTGCTACTTATGAGGTGTCCAATAATGGTGGGAAATAAGGGCAAAGGTGATCCACATTGAACACTGGGTGCAGGCCAAGGAAATGAGGAATGTTGAGCTCAAAATAATTATCCCCCATGGCCTTGGTGATAGTGTATGACCCATAACAGAGTGGGCAAATCTTCCGATGGGGTCCTGTAAGGCGTTCTTTCTGCAAGTGAAACCAAACTTTGTCGCCCACCTAAAACTTATGTGGCACTCGATGTTGATCATGGCGTTGTTTGTAATTGTCATTTGACTTCTGTAGAATATCCTGAACCTGTTGGTGGATGTGATGGATCCACTCAATGAATCAGGTGGCTTTGTCATCTTCAGTTGGAGTAGGAGATGAGTCAGTTGAGGTGGCCGCAAGGGGAAGTGCAACATATATGGGACCTAATGGTTGGAATCCCAACCCCACCTGAAATGGGTTGTGGCCGGTTGAGCTATGCAGGGCTCGGTTGTAGCTATGTTGTACATAGGGGAGGCTCTCATCCCATGTGCGAGGGTTCTTTGAATTATACATGTGAAGGATATGCACAATCATTCAATTTACAACCTCGGTTTGGCTATCTTTCTAGGGGTGGAAGGCCATGGATTTGGTGAGCTTGGTGTCTAGTAGTGACCAGAGGCTCGACCAGAATGTGCTAAGAAATAGAATATCCCAATCTGATACAATGGTTTGTGGGATTCCAAAATGTACCCAAACTCGTTCAAATAATATCTTGGTAGTGGCCTCTACTGTGATGCTCTTCTTGTAGGAAACTAGAATTGCCATCTTAGAAAAGCGATCAACAACCACAAAAACACAGTCATTTCCTCGCTTGGTGGATGGGAGGCCTGACATGTAGTCCATTGAGATGGATTCCCATGGCTTGTTAGGAGTAGGAAGAGGGGTGTACAGGCCCTGCTTCTTAGTGTTCAGTTTGGCAATAACGCAGGCAATGCAAGACCTAATATACTTATTGTCCTCCTCTCGAAGTTTCGGCCAGTAGAAATGTTTCTATAGCATTGACACTGTCTTTTCAATGCCGAAGTGTCTTTCCACTTGAATGTAGTGGGCTTCCCAGATCATCTTCACTCGCTCACTTGATGGAACACAGATATGTCCCAGACGACACAACAACCCATCCTGAAGATGAAAATTATCGACAACTGCGTTTGCACCCAACATTTGGTAGGTGGTGGCGAAGTCAGGGTCTATCTCATAGATTTGGGGCCATCCAGATGTCTCATGGCCGTAAGAGTCTAGCATCGTGGTGAGTGCCGTGACCGGCGGTCTGCTGAGGCAATCAACGACGCGATTGGTGCTTCATGTTTTATACTTGATGTTAAGGTGGAATTGCTGCAAGTATGTGGACCACTTTTGATGGCAGTCATTCTACAATTTTCCCTATGTCTACATGAACTACAACTGCTTATGATTAGTGTGGATGATTGCCTCCTTCCCAAGAATGTAATGTCTCCACTGGAGGCAGGCTTGCACAATGGAGTACATTTCTTTGTCATAATTAGGGTACTTACGGACAATATCTGACAGTGTCTCACTATGATAGGCCACGAGGTGGCCGTGCTGAGTGAGAACGATGCCCACAACATAGTCTAAAACATCTGTCTCAGTCTCAAAGGGATGTTGTAGGTCTGGTAGTGAAAGTAATGGGGCTGAGCACAAGCGCTGCTTCAAATCATCGAATGCTTGTTGTTGGGACCGACCCCACACAAATTTTACCTTACCACCACCCCTGTTTATTTGGTTGAGGGCCCATGCAATATGGGAGAATCCCAACATGAACCTGCGGTAGAAACTGGCAAGGCCCAAGAAGCTCCAAAGCTCAGTGAGTGTTTTTGGGGCTGGCCAGTCACGGATGACTTGGATCTTGGCTGGATCGACATGTACACCATGTTGATCAATGTTGTATCCCAGGTAATGGACCCTATCCATGCCGAAGGAGCATTTTTCCAAGTTGGCATATAGCTTGTGCTGCCGTAGGGTGTGCAGAACTTGCTGAATATGCTACAAGTGTTCGGTCCAAGTCTTGTTGTAAATTAGAATGTCATCTAGATACACCACTACAAAAGTATTGGTGAATGGTTGTAGGATATCGTCCATCATCCTCATGAAAGTGGCTGGAGAATTTTTCAAACCAAAGGGCATGACCAACCATTCAAAAAGGCCTTCCTTTGACTTGAAGGCGGTCTTCCATACATCTGTTTTCTCTATCGTGACCTGGTGGTAGCCAGAATTCAGATCAATCTTACTGAAGTATTTAGCCCCCATGATTTGATCAAGGAGGTCGTCGATTCGGGGAATTAGGTATCGGTTCTGACTGTGATTTTATTTAGAGCCCGATAATCAATACAAGGTCGCCAGGTTTTGTCTTTCTTCTGTACCAGCATGATTGGGCTCCCACAAGGTGATGAGATGGGATGGATGTGCCCCTTGTGGAGTAGTTCTTGGATTTGTCACTTGATCTCCTCATTCTCTAACAAAGAGCAGCGATAGACTGGCCCATTGGGCGGCGATGCACCGGGGGTCATATCGATGGGGTGCTTGACCTGACAGTGTAGAGGTGCCCTTGTAAGTGAGGAGAAGACATCCAAGTATTCTTCCATGACCTTATCTACTTGCTTTTGCTGTGTGGAGAGGTCGGTTGCAGATACCCTGGATGTGGCTGTGATCTTTCTCTTATTCTGAGAGAGAATCATGAAGAAGACAAACTTCCCCATCTGAGAGATGACCTTCCTGCATTGCTTAGTAGAGATCAAGGAAATAGCACTAGGTGGGACTGCCTCAAGTATCCTGTACAATTTTTTGTTCAAAGTAATAATAACACTACGAGGCCTAGACTCATATACAGCATGACATTTCCATAAATAAGGTTGGCCCAAAAGAACATCACAAACTTTGAGAGTAGAAACATCACACAATACCTCGTCTTTGAAGGGCTTGATTCTGTACAATAGTCGACACTGTTGGCTGATGCCGAGATCGCTTCCTTGGTGGAGTCATCCAATGGTGTAGGGTTGTGGGTGCGGTGTTGTTGGCAGGGTCAACCGCTTGATGACGTCTGTTGAGATGAGGTTCTTATGGCTACCGCTATCAATGATGAAGTGTAGCGGGGTGCCTTTTACCCACATCTGTGAATGGAATAGGTATTCTCCTTCTTCTGGCTCATCTGGTTCACCAGGCTGGAGCTTGGTGGTAGCAACGGTGGCACTAGGTTCCATGTCAATGATCCATATTCCCCTTTCTGGTTTTGGCTCAGAGTCAGAATCCACATCTGATTCAGAGGCTTTCACTTCGACCACCAACAACTGCTTTGGGCGACAGTCAACAGTGTTATGCCAAGGGCTCTTATGGAAGTTGCACCACTTCCCAGTATATTTCTTTGTCTTTCTGGTGTCCTTCTTTGCTTGCGGCTTGGACTGGTTTTCCTAATACTATCCATATTTTCTCTGTCCTTTGTTCTGTGGGTTGGGGCCACCCTTTCCTGGCCTTTTTTTTAGGGGTTCCTAGGCCCAAATTGCCACACGTCTTTTCTTTGAGCTTCTGCTCGATTTTGATAGCATATCGGTAGGCCACGCCCAAGGATGAGATGTCCATAAATTCCATTTCAGTCTGGATGTATCTATGCAAAGCACTGTGATAATTGAGCACTAGATGTCGCTCTGAATCTTTGATACCTAGCTTGGTGCACAAGGTATGAAAGATAATTTTGAAATCTGGCATTGCTTGGTGTCTTTCTTGCCGTAGTATGGTCCATTTGGTATACAGGTCGTCATAACTTCTGACATGGTAGTATTGTTCCCTAATAGAATCCCTGAAGGATTCCCAGGTGGTCATGACTGAAAATAATGAGGTTTCCTCTATTTCCTTTTGCTCACAGAAAGTTTCCCACCAATCTTTGACATGGGGAACGACTTTGAGGAGCGCAAAAGTAATCTTTTCTCTATTCGAAAAGTTATGGACAGAAAAATACCCTTCTAGTAGATTCAACCACTTGTCTACAACATCTGCGTCTATCTGCCCTTCAAATATAGGAATATCAAAGTTTATTTGTACCTTGAAGGGAGAGGCACCTCCGTTCGAAGAAGATTCGTCGCATGTTGGTAGTCGTCGAAGGATTTGCGCAAAACTATCCATCATCTCGTTCCTCTGTTGCGTGAGGGATTCCTCAATCAACAGTTTGAAAGGATCTCTTGTCCTATCATATTTATTTTCTCCTGCCATGAGAGGTCACTTGGGCGTGCGAGAGCTTCTGTCGTCAAGATAAACAAGCTTGAGACCCAACTCTTTGTACTCTGACCTCGTTGGGGACATGCATTAAGACGACAAGGAGAAGACCACTCTGATACCACTGATCTGGATTTTATGAGCAGAACGAATTGAATACATATTATTAACAAGTTCTTAACACAAAAGAAAAAATATACAGTAAAAATGGTTTTCTATTCAATAACGAAATAAGTTGAAACTGTAAAATGCAGCGGAAACAAGCTTGCTGGAATGGTGGCGACTTATCTCTAAGAAGAGATGTGACAGCTGCGCGCATTCGCAAGAAGAAAATTACAATGAGTCTCTGAAGGCCTTTTTACAATAAACAAGAATTCCCAAAACCCTAGACATCCAAAAACCTAACCCTAGGAGATGAAGCGCCAAAAGTCATGTGGGCCCCGTTTGGGTAAGTTAGTACATCAACTTCTCGGGGTCGTAACTTTTGCATATGATCTCCATTTTAGGTGTGTGATAGCCCATTGGAAAGGTATCATCGAGGAAATTCATTTTCATGGCTCAATATTTCCTTTGGATACCATTAAGAAGCTCGATCCTGGAAAAAAAATTTTCATTTAGGCCCTCAAAATGGCCCCAGAAGTTAAAACTACTAAAAATAGTAAATTGCCAAAATTGTTAGAAAATTGTTTTGAGCCAGTTGGAAAAGGTGGGTGGCCACCGATATCCATTTGGATCATTCCCGTTTTCTTTTTTTATTTTTATTTTTTTTGGACTAGGAGAGTCCTTGATCTCCTCCACTTGGGATGTGATGATGACTAGAGTGGTTGAAAATAGGATTTCCTTCTTTTGACTCCTGATTTTGTTGGACCTCCTTCTTTTGGGTTGTACCCATTATGAATTGGTGTTTTTCAAGGGGATGACAGTGGGGGTTCCTAAATAAATCAAGGAAACAACCACTTCCTTATATTTTTCATCCAACTTCTTCTTTTTCTTTTTCTTTTTATGTCTTGAATTTTTAGGCCTAGTGACTCTCTTTCGTTCTTCTCCCTTTTTATTTTCTTCCTCATTCATTACTTCCTACACTTCTTCAAATGCTTGTTTGTCCATTTTTATGAAATATTCCCATATAATTCTATGCCTCAAACTCCTAAGAACATTTGAAACTATTAGTTTGAAGAGTCCTTGATGTGCTAAGAATTATTGTTTTCCTCTTTGTATTTTTAGGCTCATATCTTTTAGTGATCGAAGAAGGAAGTAAGGGATACTCAGGTTCTTGTGGGATTCTTGATTTGGAAGGTGCCTTGGTTGGTGCAACAATATGAAATGGTAATCATAAACTGCACTCATCCTTCCCTCATATGTGATATATTTGATGATATGATAATATACCTCTGGCCGTGGGCGAGGAAGTATTTCCCTTTTGATGTCATTTTTATCCTCATCAGGTTTCTCATTTGGGAGGAGAATGCCTTCTTGGCATTGATGGATTCTTACCTCTCTTCTTTATCCCAAGGGATGTTGTTGACAGGCGAAATTGACCGTCCGTCAACTGGGAGAGTGGAACCGGTCCGGGGTTGTCTAAATAACCCAAGCCGTTTGGAATGAACCACCCTGACGAGTTTAACGGCTCCGTTGGCCGCTCTAAGGTCCTAGAAAAACCAAAGAGAAAACTAATCTAAACTAACTAATCTATCTAAAACAAATAAAACAAACTAAACTAACTAAAACTAATAAAACAAATTAACTAAAAACAAACTAATACACTAATCTAATTAAAACAAACTACTAAATAAATTAAACTAAAACTAAATATAAACTACTCTAACTATTCTATATACAATCTACAAATTACTATTACACTAAATCTAATAATTAGTTGTCTAATTACCAATTGAATTACAACTTATTCACAAATATACAATATCTACAACTTGCAGATTTATATAAAACCTGTAAAACTCATGTACTTTCTGTCCTAAGACAACGAGATATGTTTTTGATTTTTATAAATAAGAAATAAAACTTACTGAAATTAAACAATCTAATATATTAAACATATATATCTAACTAAAAATACTAACAAATATACTAACAAATAAATGACAAAATAACCTGGAAACGCTCCTAATTTGTCCTGTGTATGATGACTTTGAAGCTGGTCGGAGGAAGGAAACTCGCACCGGTTGATCCAAAATCTTCTCGTAAACGATAGGTTGTGCTGCTCTTTGAGTTATTTTACAGGACAAACAAGACATAAAAAATCATAACAATTATATGATTTATAAATCTCTGCAATAAGGGAAACCTGTTATGCAAAAACTTATACTTAATAATCCAACTTATGAAGAAGAGAAATCTGTCATTCACAAATTGAACTAAGCAATTGCTATGTTTTTAAATACTAGAAGAAATCAGATATGGATTACAGTGATTAAATTATATCATTTGCAAAAGATCAAGATAGCTAAAGTAGTCGTTAACCAATTACAAATTGATATACACAACATGAAACAAAATATTGATATGATGAGAAGCTAAAGCTGTAACAAAACACCAAATTCTGCCTCAGTCTGTATTAAAATTCCATATCCTTGTTCTCCCACCAATGAGGATGTCATTATTACAAAAATGATAGGTATTTATAAGTCTCTCCACAGGGTAAAACCTCCCTGTGGATAATATCAAACTGTTTTACATAATCTGGGAAGATACTCCCAAAATCAACTAAACTAGGAAACTAAAATGCAAGTGAAATATTTCAAATATCCCCTAACTGCTCATCAAATCCATTTCAATTTCGAATTCATCTGCAATAGACCAAAAATATCAAGTTATAAAGATATTTCATTAACAAAACAATAAAAATATCATCTTACAGACTTAGCTACTGAATCATCTGATTCTGTAGCTAGTCTAAAATAGCATACAGGATCAAATAGAAATCAAATCAAATCTTTTTAAAAGAATCAAATCCAATTTTCTTTCAATAAACATTGAAAACGAATCACTAATGATTCAAATGATTTTATCATTCAAATTAAACAAAATCAAAAGTGATTCAATTGAAACAGGGGTAAGAATACTCTGTTTTTCTTTTACCATAAAATCGGGTCAAACAGTAACAAGATTGTTTCATATCAAATGAAATCAATAGTGAGTCATATCATGTGTGATACGATCTAATCCAACACAATCATAATCCATTTTTTATGGCTATAATAATGTAGCATAAGATTCATGTTGTTTTAATTAAATACAAAGATGGAAAGACTGTTACGATTATGGGTAAATAAAACATTCATAACAACATCAACCAAAATCTGGCATAAATTTCGATCGCTGAGCGTTACACAGTCAACAGACATGATCAATTAATAGTGATCACAACCATCACCAGATCGACAAAAGTGATAATCGTAAACTGAGCAACAATCGAAACAAATCGTGACTGAGTTAAATATAGAAACAAATCGTGAACCTAGATATAGTCAATTTCATTCTTCAAATCAAACTCAAACAACAAATTCATTGCAATATGAATCGAACTGTTAACATGGTGGAGTAAACCAACGTGAATCAACCGGCTGGGTATAGTTGTTATGAATCATATCTATTCACGATTTGGGGGCATTTTAATAGAATCGTATCAAACATAATCCAAACTGTATTCGAGTTGGTCGAGAGTCATACAGACATAAAACCGTAACAGTTAACCATATCACAATTGTTACCAATCAAAGCATATATATTATAACGAAATGTGATCGTGTTCAAAATCGAAATATGAGAAACAACTTGTGTTTATAATATATAAAAACGACTTCAATTAGCAGAGCATTCATTTTGGCTAAATTAAACCAATCAAATCCACACCAAGATTCAACAAATCGATGAAAAATCCAATCGAAGCTAAACTGGGAAAACGAAATTCCATTCATTCAAAGCATAGCTATGTATAACATGCATTCAGTGTGACAGAGCAAATCCACGCTGTAAACAGAGTTATCCAAAACCAAATTCGAATGCATTATATAAACAAGTGATAGAACATACCAGTGAGGCTGCTCAAACTATGCCAACTTTGAATTCACGACCGCTGTAGCTGACTCCGCATTTTTAAACAAAATAGAGCCTGTCGTCCTCTATTTCTTATCAGTGGCTTGCAACTCAGCCTTTTGACTGGTAAGCCGTGCAACCTGGTCCTCCAAATAGTGAATTCTTGACTGTAGCATAGGCACATCAAGATAATATCTTTCCAACCACGAGCCGCATTGATCACAGGATGGCACTGTAGATTTTGACAAAGCAGGAGAGGGTTTGGATGAATGATCGGGGGCTTCACAAGGTAGCTTAATGCCTGGGTAGTTAGGGTCGTTTTGCAAGCAAGTTGGTAGGTTTGACACGAAGTCATACGAGGGTTCGACACACAAACCTTCCGAATAGAGATATTCACCTGCCAGGAAACGCTCCACTTCCGAGTCAGAGTCTTCACTCAACACGATAGGGTTAAGTTCAACAGGGGGTTTTGGCTTATTCCTCGCCATCCGAGAAATTAGACGGGCATTATTTTTTCCTTTGGCGTTTGCAATAGGTTTGGCTTTAGGTTTCTTGCCCACAGGTTTAACAGTTTCGACATCCTTGGTCACAGAGTGGGGTAGGTCGATAGGTGAGTCGGGTAAGGGTTTAGGTAATAGAATACTGTAGGGTATCGGGGGTATAGTCTTGTCTTTGCTCACCACAGGTTTGTCAAACTGTGGAGGGTTCGAATCCACAAAATTATTCCGAGTAAGAAAATCATTCCAACAGTCTCGGTGTAACCCCAAATGATAGACACCAATCATTTTAACCAGTCCATAGTGAAAGAGGCTACTATCAGCCTGGTTCCTTTTGTATTTCTTAGAAATTTTGAACAGGCTTCTATGCAAATAATTTGGCATATTGAGTTGGTAACCCATAAAAACCATAAGCAAATGAAGGTGGTGTAAGAAAAAAAAACCATACCGACCTTCGCAGGTGATAAACTGTTTGATAATCATCAATAACTCATGCCAACGCTGTTTCAACATGGTCACAGGTAAGCCTTTATCACAGGAGATAACCTTACGCGACTGGAAGAGCAGTGTCCAAGGGACCTCTTCCACTTCGCAATTCTTGGACCATCGTTGTCCAGTGGCAGGAAAACCGGTAGCACGACTGATAAACTGCTCGTCAATTTGCAATTGAACATCGCCGACCTTGGCTCGACAACCATCAAAGGTCAATGCAAATTTCCTAGCAACGCAGAGGTTAAAACCATCAAACTTCTGTATGAACGTGAGCCACCCATTGTCCTCGAGGTCACTACGGGCACTGTCGAACATCAACAGAGCCTGGCTACCATTGGGTTCATCCCTCACGACTGGAGCCATGGTGCGAGCACATGGTAAGGGTTTGGTTCACATTCACCAACACACAGGAGCAGATTCATTCGGTCTAACCACTATGAAGGATCAAAGGGGAAGCATTAATGTGCGCATGTGAGGGTGGTGGAATCACTTACCGCCATGCATAATAGTAATGACAAAGTAAAACCGGCGATTAATCCTCTGTTCAATCAATCATAACATAGCTCAAAACCATATCATTCGTATAACCAAAGAATCAAACGATGAGTGATATGCCAATGCGCCATTAACCATAGATTTTCAAACCATTGTCATTCAACGTGGAATCAAATCCAAATGTTTAATATGCGCCATCGTATAAGTGTGTAAATCAAAGGTTTTAAAACATTGTGACAATCGATTTCAAATAAACTTGCAAGCCAAGAGCTATAAAATTTTTAACATAAGGATCACATTATATATATATAAACAAAAATAAACCATGACCCCTATGTAATTCAATGACTAGGCAAATCTCAAAATATAAATCCATATGTTCAATGCCTTATCAGTTTAATCCAGTTGCACAATCAAAGTAAGAATAGGCAAATAGGCATAGTTCTAAAATCCTTACAGCCACATAATGATAATCCAAATGTAAGTTCCATTCAAAATATCAATAAAAGATCAAGACAGTTCAAATAACGATGGAGGAGTTTTCATGCTTACAGTCGTGAAAATTAAATGGAGACCAATTTGCAAGTGTCGCAAGAAATGAAAATATCGTCTATTTGAAAAATGCGACGACAATTTGAAGTTCAGAAGACATAGGTGTAGGCAGCTTATAGGGAAATAGAAAAAATTGTATTGGTTGCCAATAATGGCGACACACTGGTAGAAGCAGTTATCTCTGTCAAAAGAAATAAATTTAGATTAGGACAGCAAAGAAAATTTCAACTCAAAAACAACAACCAGAAAATTGTACAAACATCATCATTTACCATCTTTTCCATCGATGTTTTAAAAGATGAAAACTAATAACAGTCTTAAGATCAACAAGTCACGATATTAATGATAAAATATTCAATACTGTTGGCATGGCCACTGCTACCAACAGGCGTCCATAGCCTCGACAGGGTTGCCATTTAACCCACTTTGACATCTGTATCCTGTCAAGAAGTTCTAGATCATAATAAAGGACATTAAAGAGGTTTCTTATATTTTTCAAAGATTTTCATGTACCCGACATTGCTTCACTGCCAGCAGGCCTGTTCAGTACCCCGACGAAGTTGTCTTGGCGCCATGCTTGCATTTACCTGCTGCCAGCGGACGTGTTAAGTATCCCGACGGGTTTACAAACACTTCCCACAGCTCTTATTAATATTTTTATTTTGTTTTCTTTTGTAGATATATAGCTGAGCGGGGTGACGCTGATAATCTTGATATTTAACATATTTTTTAGACCTCATCAGAATTTTTTAACACTATCCTTTATTCAGCTCCAGAAATGTTTTATTTACAAAAACAACTTCCTACGATAGGGAGACATCTTTTGAGTCATTCCTTTACGGAAAAGGGACAGCGTAAAAAGATAATAGATGATCATGACAAACTTTGCTCAGAGATTGAAATCAGTAACTTCTTTCAAACAACAAAATTTTCCAGCATGAATATCAGTTTTAGAAATATATCACCGATGTTTGTACAAACTTTCAGAAGTTATTTCAGCGAATAAACTTCTTTTTCCTTGTCTGAACAGTTCAAAAATTCAGGTATGTGTGTTTCAACAGCAAAAACTAGTAAGCATAAGGGAGAAATCAAAACACACCAGCGAAGAAAAAATTGGAAAGCAAAGAAATCCAAACAAGAAAAACAAAAAACAAATATGCACAGAAGGTGCATCTGAAAACCTCATGCAACCAATCCCTTGGGAAACTGAAAAGTAGAAAAATCCTATTTGATGGGAAAGCAGTCCTACTCATGGTACCTTGGGTCAGGGTTGATTCAGATTCATTTATCTCTTTACTTTCAATTTAATATTTTCATGATGATATTGCGTTTTTGAAATTAAACGTTCAACTAAAAGTAAAGAGAAAAAGGGTCAAGAGGACTTCCCTGACAATAGTCGTATTATGGTTCTCGTGGTGCGCCCACTTGCGTGCATGACTGCATTATTACAAAGAGAAATAGTGAGAAATAAAACTACAAGAAAACCTATTCCTAAAC